>JAMRYI010000734.1:0-79110 GCA_029231635.1 Ditylenchus weischeri | reverse complement strand
TTTTCGTTCCGTTTAATAGTGCACGAAGGCGTTTTACTTTAGCCGAGGGTACAGTCTTATAATGGCACGTTGAAGGAGGGAATGAGGATCTAAAAGCAATTTATTAAGGAAAGTAGATCCAGCAGCTGACTGTCAACTATGCCAATGGAGTCCGATTACCCTTGCATTGAATTTCTCATATCCATCGCTGCTCATTCCGAGGTACAGTCTTATACCGCACGTTGAAGGAGGAATGAGATCTAAAAAAGCAATTTATTAAGGAAAGCAGATCCAGCAGCTGACTGTCAACTATGCCAATGGAGTCCGATTACCTCGTATTGAATTTCTCATATCCATCGCTGCTCATTTCGAAAAGTACCAAAGAAATTGTTAAAAATCTGTTTGCTTGTTACCGTTGTGTGTGGGACGAGTGCATAAATTAGTTCTGGGGAAGGCGTGTATTGACTTTTTTCAACCTATGTCTAAAAAGGGGGGCCTTCATTAGAGATATACGGAAACAGTAACTAATTTTGACCAGAAAAAAAACCCTAACAAAAAATTCATCCCTCTGTATTGAAAGCGAATTGCATTTTCTCAAATGGGTACAGTCTACAATTTCGTATAATGTCTTCGCGATATAACGCCACCAAAAGTCGGTCACAAAAGGTGACTTTATATAGAATGTAGTACCAAGAATGAAGTAATAAATGTAAATGTAAAATTTGAAAAAGCACTCAAGTTTAGGAGAAAGGTGAAAGTCTGGTGAAAAAACATTGCCTTGGTACCCGTGTTGCTTGACTCAAAAATGTGGCCCAGTTTGCATTGGCCCAATTTGAAAAGGCCCAATTTGAAAAGGCCCATTTTGAAATGGCCCATTTTTCTCTTACCCCGATTTTCTGACGAATAGATTACAAGAGTACAAGAATTGATTACAAGAAACATTGTTTTGGTTAAAAGTTTTAAGGACACTAATTACAGTCGAACTCAAATATAAAACTAGAGTTGAGTGATGGTTCGTAACCGCGGTAACTAACCGGTTCGTTACAGGTTACACAAGGCTCGCTATAAATCACCAAAAACCGGTGATTATAAAGTTAACTATGTGTGCTTAATTATGTGTGTTAACTATGTAAACAGTCAGTTAGGCCCATAGTTAACCACAATTTCATGTACAAGAATTTGGCCAGTGAACAACAACAAGTGGAAGAGCCACATGAAGAAACTGTACTGAATGATAAGTATGGTTTGTTTATGGATGATATTGATTGATCATCTCATGGTTATTTGTATAAATTTTAATATAAAAGCAAAATACATAAATCACCCGTCTTTCGGTGACTCACCGGTACTAACTGGTAACTAACTATTCGCTATTTTTAAATCACCGGTGATTAAGCAACCCTATATAAAACCACTCCCGGTATAAGGTCATCTTTGGCTGGTACCCAGGGTGGTTTTACATCGTACCGTATTTCCTCAAATTAGCCACCAGCCTCTAATAAGCAATCACACAACCTCTCAAAGATCTAAGTCTCTAAGCAGCAAAGATATTACGGCTATAATGAAATTAAAGTTAATTCAATTAGATTGTAAGCCGACAAAGAAGGAATGATGACTCGGACTGCTCATACACCTGATCTACGCAGTCATCGGTGCTACTGTGTCGAGTCTGTAGTTGTAGCTGCTTGCAGTTGTTATATGTTTAAAAATCTTTCAAACCCAATTTTACTGTTCACAATGATCTGTATAGCATTGCAGCTATTTTAGGCTTTAAAACATTGTTACATTAATGTCTAGTAATTTGTGTTTTTATATAATATTTCTTGCAATAATTTATTTTATCAATTTAATAGTCTTATGTTTTTTTAAAGTAACATAGATTTTTAAAACATTTTTTTACCCACGAGCAACAATCCTTGGTGACGTAGCAATTGTAAACAAGTTGTTTGAGGGTGGAACACTAGCAAAAGAAACATTAGTAGATCAAATAGTGTTGTTTAAAGCCAAAGAATTGGCAACATTGGTAGAAGCAGAATTTGGTGCCGTAAAAGCAGAAGATGTTGCAAAAGAAGTTCTGGAGTATGAATTCGGTTGACTAGAAGTTGTGCTAGAAGATGGTTGTGCTCTTGTAGTGCTGTTATAATTGCTCGTTTCAGAACCCGTTGTTGAGCCAGTTCTCTTTTTGATCACAAATAATTTTCCTCGTCCACAATGCACTTTAGCACTGATCAACTAAATGGATTTTATTAAATAGAAGGATTAAAACATGTTTTTAGTTTAACCTGGTATATGGAATCAATAGCTTTTTGAGTCAGTTCAACCAATTTTTTGCATCCCTTTGCTCCAAATTGCTTTTGAGTCAGTAAGACAGCTAGATATCCTTTGTTATTGTAGAACTGTCTGAATCGAATTCGCTCCAATGAAGTATTTAGGGATTTAATGAGGCTTATAAACTAAAAAATTACTTTGTTCGAATTTCTATTTAAAGCTAATTACTTTTTAATTAGATGATAAGAATTTTTGTTTTTTAAAAAATCTGGATTTTCAAATTTTAAGCAGTAAAAAAAAAAATTTTTTTAATGTTAAAATTGTGGTTAACTGGGGCTATCCTAAGCGTGAATCTTATTTGCAGCAAGAAAACAAGACAAAGAGTAAACAAACATTTCTAAACATTTGTTTCTTAACTAAATAATTTGAAAATTATTTGATTTTTACAATTGCTGTAAAATCGGCTGTGGCCTGAAAACGTGGTCAAAGACAGAAACATGCCTAAGTGTTCCAGACAGAGAGTTTAAAGCAGAGGCTGAAATTTGAGGTGAGACGGAGGTAGAGTCGGAAAATTTGCAAGTCACAGCCCTGGTTAAAACAGCTGGCTTTGTTTAAATCGCCACACCTCATTTCCAATTATTTTCAACTTGTTAAAAAATGAGTCCAGTTTTTAGTTACCGTATTTCTTCTAATTGCCATGTGCGCTTATTTTTCAATCACCTGAAAATCGGAAATTTTCAAATTCGATCTAGAGATTTTCGGGTGCTTAACCAAGATCTGAAAAGAGGAATCGGTAGAGCTCGTGGGAGTTAAGAAAATGCATCAAACAGCTTAGCAATATATTCACTCTGCTCCGAGATATAAGTCTTTAAACATAGGGGTGTGCGGTAATTAGAGACTGTGCGGCAATTAGAAGAAATACGGTAAGCTTATTTTGTTACCTTTCTGCCTATATTGTTTAAGTTTTCTTCATTTCTACTCTGGTTTCTACTAAATGTATAGTTGGTCACAATGCTCACTTCACCAGTTCTTCTTTCTGCAAGATCGTCCGAAATACAGGCCTAACAATAATTTTATCAATTTTTTTAAACAAAAACCTAAATTCTTACATGACTTACTGTGGCTATTGCTGCAATGCAGATCAATGCCAAACATAAAATAATTTTCATTTTTTACAAAGTTTTTAGCAAATTTAAGAATGTTTCATCAAATTTTGTCCTGGTTTTTATACGAAACTCTTTGTAAAAAAATTGTTTGTGTGTTTAAGCTTATACGTTCTTATAATTATTTGCACTGCTTGTAATGAAAATTAAGGCGTTGAATTTTGTTAATGTTCAAATTTTATGCGAAGGGATAGGTCGTGTATGCTTTATTCACAAGAAAATTCAACATTGATTTGTAACGATGACATTTGTAAGACGTCGACGTTAATGGGACTATCAACAGTTTGACAATAAATTATTTGCTTAAGTATAGGACAAATTATAATATGCAGTTAAATAGATTTTCAGCGATTACTTCCCCCACCACTAAAAAGCTGTGATATGACCTCCCAGAGGCGTAGCCAGAAAAATCTGATGGGGGAGAGGGCTAAAGCCACCCACCCCTTCGGCTTAAGCTGAAGGATTTCCCGATATCTTTTATTATCTCTGTTTGCAGTTTTTCTAAATTATATGTTTGTACTCGTTAGTGTTAAAAAAATGTTATGGAAAAATAAAGATTTGTTTAAAAAATGGGTGCGGGAACCTAAAAAGGAAAAAATTGAATGAGTCAATAATGAATGAAGCCGACAAAAAATGAAGACGACAAGACAAAATTAACTTTTTGGAGAGAGAATTGGAGAAATTTTTTGGCGCAAATTTAAATTTAACTTTTTTGAAACTTTTTTGTAAAAAATCGGGTTATCGAGGTTTGTAAAGCTCTCTCTAATCATTCATAACGCAGACAAAAATATTTTCTTTATTCAAATTTTTTGCACC
This sequence comes from Ditylenchus weischeri, assembly GCA_029231635.1. Lineage (NCBI taxonomy): Eukaryota > Metazoa > Nematoda > Chromadorea > Rhabditida > Anguinidae > Ditylenchus > Ditylenchus weischeri. Next base: position 74,884 of record JAMRYI010000734.1, on the reverse strand, counting down.
TTGTTATTATAAGAGCATTTAGTATTAGGAAAATACTGGGAATAAACAATCATATTAAATTAGCACCTGTCCATCAGTAAGCTTTAATATACTTCGAAAGATTATTAAGCATTTAGTTAACGTATTTTTATAAGGGAATGAAGTGTTACATTATAAATACAGTCGAACCTCTTTAACCCGACACCTCAAAATTTTCGAGGATCGAAGTTTGAGGCGAGGATTTGAAATTTTTAAGGTTCGATGCAAAGGATTCCAAACTTTAGAAGTGTCTTCGAGGAATCGAAGCATCGCTTCAAAATATTCGATGTCTTGCCCCCTAGATCTCCCCTAGATCTCGAGGGCTTTCGAAAAGTCTCTCCGAACGGTTTGCTTGAAAAAATACAGTATGTTATGTCGAAAAAATTTTCCCCTGAAAAATATTTGGCTAAAAATAATTTGTGTGACTTTTTTGTAACCTTTAGGTTAATCAATTTTCACCTGAAGAATTATTTTATTTATTTTTAATTATTTAAAGGTCAATTTATTATATGTCAGTAGGCTCTTGCGCTGTAATTTTTTTCTCACAGTTTAAAATAAAATTTTTTTTATTGGCTTCTCTATTTGAAAAAAAATAAATAAAAAACCTAAGTTGAGATAAATTCAAAAGTTTGTGGCTATCTTTTTACCCGTTAGGTTTTCTTTGGCTTATTGCCCTTCAAATAATGAGAAACGACCATGAGAAAAACGAATCTACTGACAAAACTGTGCCATTTCTCAAAAAAAACGCTAGTTTTTTTTTTAAGCGCCCTCTCTGGTGCGCATTTTATAACCGTCGGAAACTCATGTTTAAACGTCTCCGAAGTAATTTTTATGTGCTAAAAACGATGAAAAGGTTGTTTTTTTACACTTTCCTACGTAAAAATTGATTTTTTGGAGAAATTTTTTTTTTGACCGAAATGTGACTTTTTGCCTTGGGGGACCAAGGTGAACCAGTACCTTTATGATTAAATAATTAAAATAATTAAATAATATTAAATCAATAAAAAAACTCTGGTATGCATACCTTTTTATGCATCCAGAGTCACTTTCGAGTGATTTGTGTCTAGGTATGTGGGTGTGCGCATCTCAACCCCAAGCAACCAAGCCCCCTGCTTGGATGGTTACACTCACTTAGACATAATTCCGAGCAAGACTCTTGAACAAAAATGCATTTAGAGGCTCTTTTTGCCCAGCTCCAGTGACCGAAATGGGTTATAATACCCTAATATAAGATGTTTTACCTTGGTCCCCCAAGGAAAAAAGTCACATTTCGGTCAAAAAAAAATTTCTCCAAAAAACCAATTTTACGTAGGAAAGTGTAAACCTTTTTTAACAACCTTTAACCCCTGCACCCCTGACAACCCCTGTAAACAACCTTTTTTATCGTTTTAGCACATAAAAATTACTTAGGAGACGTTTAAACATGAGTTTTCGACGACTATAAAATGCGCCCCCCAAGTGAACAAGTACCCTCAGCAGACATGTGCACGGGCCGGCCCGGCCCGGGGCCGGGCCTGGCGGGCCGTAGTTTTTACGGCCCGGGCCGGGCCTAAACCCGATCGGGCCGGGCCGGCCCGCGTCGGCCCGGCCAATAAATAATTTTCAAAATTGCGCCTGTTCAAAATCACCCCTTTTCAAAATTCCGATATTTTCAATATCCCACAATTTTCAATCGTTTCCAACTTTTTTGTTCTCACTCATCGCTCATCCTTCTTCAGAAGCAAGAGCAGATGACGAACACTACGCAAGACCTTAATTACAACGACGAGGAAGATTGTGGGGAGCCTTCGGTGAAGAGGATGTTTTTGGACGGTATAGATTAGTTTTTATTTTGATTGCAGTTTAGTACAACGCTATTTCAGGAACGCCATCTAGGAACAAAGCGGCTGCCGACTTGACAAAGGACGACATACTTGGGATGCTACAAGCGAAGCCGGCGAGGAGAACCGAGCCATTCTCGAGGACTTGACGGATGAGGACAAGGAGAATCTCAGCAAGGCACAGGAGATAGTCAAACACTGCAAAGATGTGGTGACAAATCTCAGGTTTGTAATTCAGTATGGAAAATGGATCGTTTAGTAAACTTTTTTAGGAATACGGCGGTCGAAGATCAAATTGGGTTCAAGCTCTCCATGGATGGTAAAACTCGATGGCTCTCAAAAGAACGGCTCCTCAAGTCAGTGAAACGCGCTCTCGACAAGTTAATTCAACTGAAGCAAGATGACCACTTCGTCAGCCACTTTTCCGACGCCCTGTCCGACGCCTTGGATGCCCTGAACACCTCTCGCCGCCAAATTGATGACTGCATTCGTGTACTCCGTGTACGTGTACATTTTATTATTCGGATACTTTAGACAAGAGTCATTCCAGATTCTGGAGAGTGTTCGTGGTTGCCTTGATGCCCCGCTGGATGGTCCATACTCCCTTGAGTCTCTAAGCTCAGGACCCGTTCTTCCACCCGCCGCCGCCAACACAATCGACGCGATGTTCTTGCCTGATGTGGATGATGAGGAAGCCGGCTTAACTGATGAAGTGGATCGTTACTTGATGAAGAAGTTCTTCGATGTCCCCAAGAATCTAGGCCACTTTTGGAAGAACAATGCCGCCGAATTTCCTGGACTCGCCAAGCTCTTCCTCAAGTTGCTCTGTATCCCGGCATCGACAGCTGAAGACGAAAGGATGTTCAGCAAGTTGCGCCAGCTGGTGGAAGAGAACCGTGAACGCCTATCTGCCGGATCGATTTCTTCAGTTTGCATTGGAATGTCTTTGATGGGAAGAGATATTGTGTTTGAGTGATATGGTGAATAAAGACTTTGATTTTTTTAAAGATTGATATTTGAATGAAATGATTTTATATGACTTTTGTTTTCTATCCCCCACATTGATAAAGAACCGGGCTTTGCGGGCCAGCCCGGCCCGGGCTTCACTTTTAAAATTTTCCGCGGGCCGGGCCCTAAAATTTCCGGCCCGTGCACATGTCTGACCCTCAGTCGATTTTTATTTGATTTATAGCGAAAAACAATTATAGCAATAGACAATTACATAAAATAGATCATTTCTCACGAACAGAGACAAATCCATCTTCGATAGCCTTCTCCACATCTTGATACCTCGACTGAGACGGCTCATCATGTTCGCATTCATTGTCACTGCTTCCAGCGTCGAGAATAGTATAGCCCAAAACAAGGAGCAAAATAATAAAAACAAGTGATCAAGCAAGAATGTAGAACAATTGAAGCGCTAATTTAAAATTTAAAAATTTAAATAAATTAAAATTGCAGAGAGAAATCGACTTGGAGGTGTAGTGTGAACTTTTAGAGTGAAATCGACTGGGAGGTGTAGAGTGAAATTGACTGGAAGGTGTAGTGTGAAACTTGGCCATGCCTCTAGTAAAATCGCTTTAGTGTTTACATCAGAATCTCACCTCTACGTGAAAGTCTTATTTAGGAAAGCTTTTGCAATATATACACACGTACTTTCAACATTTAGCATCAAATTGTGCTACAGTTCATTCTCTCTCTCTATAACATACTTCCTCGTGACCGATCTCAGGGGTACGTTATACAGAAAGGTAGGTCATATAGATGGTACTCTTTATGGAGAGTCACTTGCTCTTATACCGGCAACCGAACGTTATACAGAATGTTATCATTTATGACATAGTTATATAGAGAGTTTTATTTGAATTACAGAGTACTATAAAACGTACTTTTAAAATGATAAAATGCCTTTGCGCCAAATTTAATATTTAAACGTTATGTTGTATTTGTTATAAGTCAACTTCATACAGTGAAAGTTGTGTAGCAGTGTAAGTCGGAAAATCTGTCCTATCTGGCGTTGTCAAGCAACATTGGGCTCGACTAGTTAATGGTTTGATATTTTGAACAAATTTAAAAATTTATTTTCTAATACAAATAAAAAAATCGAAAACATTATTGATCAAATCTATGTGGTCCTTCGCGCATTCAAATATTTGAAGTTGCCATGATAAGGAATAGACAGGGTCCTTTAATGCATTTTCTGTCTACATGGTTTTTTACGTTTTTGATTATCTTTAAAGATATCTTCAAGCCGTATCTACCCACGCGTATTGAAGGTCTACATAAATTACCCACTTTTTCCCCACAACTAAAATTTTTTTCGTTTACGTCGTAGAGAAGTCATATGCAGGGTGACACAAAAAAACAGTCACATTTTTGACAATTTGTCAAGGTAACTTCTTGCCCCATCGATTTCCCCAGGAAAATCGATGACAGTAATCAAGCTACCTGGGAGCTCTCTAATTCATAATTCCTTTAAAAAAACTTAGATATTTCTTAGAGGAAGCAGCGACTTTCCAAATAAACACAATCACTTATGAATTAGAACAAGAAAAATTCAATTCTAAAAATTTTTCAAAAATGTGACTGTTTTTGTGTCACCCTGTATAAGGGTAAAATAACGGGTGTCCCACAAGTCTTTTGCGGACTTTAAAGTTTATTTTTCATAACAATTTTTATTTCAGAAAAAAATTCTAAATATACGGATGTGTAGCCCATTCGCTCCTCTTTCGAATGATATGTAAACTTATGTTATTCACCAAAGATATGTTTGTACTTTTGCAAAAAAAACAAAGAGAAGAAGGATAATTTTGGGAGACTTTAATTACTTTTTACTTTTAATTTTTTGCTTCTCATTTTGCTAGAATGTTTAACTTAAGCTTATTTAGATGGGGGATTTGAGACCAGCCATGGCGCAAAAGAAAAGCGTCTGGAGCGCTGCAAAAAACTAACCCAAAATTGGATTGCTGAAAACTTCCACGATTTCATCAAGGTGGACTCCCATTGCGCTAACAATCCAACCATTGTGGGTGAGTGGGCACCCAACTCTCCTGATTTGAACTTCGTGGATTATTTTGGCTGGCCATACTTACAGTCAAAAGCATGCTCAAGTGGCCACAACTTGAAGGCATCTCTTGTCCAAGAGTGGGTTAACATTCCACAACACATGATTCAAAAAGCTATTGACAGCTTTCCTAAACGTCTTAAGAAATGTATTGAAGCTAAAGGTGGCCATTTTGATGATTAATTATTTTTGTTTACATATCATTTGAAAGAGGAGCGAATGGGCTACACATCTGTATATTTAGAAAATGTTTTCTGAAATAAAAATTGTTATTGAAAATAAGCTTTAAAGTCCGCAAAAGGCTTATGGGACACCCGTTAGTATAGTTTACTCTAAAAATGCAGTCAAAAGTTATGTATGATCAGTGAGATCTCGACATTTCAGCCTTTTTAATTGTTTTCTATTACAAAATGTTTCTTTTGAAAATCCTAATTGTTTTTCGATAATGACGTGACAAAAAGCTTACACCTCATTGAAAGCCCTGGGTGTGCCGTTGAAGACGTATTTTCGGGTTTTAAAAAATTGTTTAGTACCATTGAGTTTGAAGTGCTGTATTAATAACATATTAGAACTAAAATGTAGCGCAGAACAAGAGCTACAAAACTTCTTTTACAAAATGTTTGTTGTGTTGAAATATGGCGGGTTGTAAAAAATGACCAAAATCCAAATTTTTTTAATTTGTTTTGTCACTTTTTAGAGACTTGCTTTTTTATAATACCGTATCTCAACACACATATTTTTAAAAATTATGTAAAATGAATTTTGTAGCTCTTGATATGCGCTACAAAATAGTGCTAAGATTTCATTACAAAAAATCAAAATTTTAATCAAAATACTTGTAAACTTGTAAAAATCAATCTATTTTAGTTTATAGAATCTATTTAAAATAAATAAATAAATTTCTACCATGTTTCCCATAGATAAAACTTCAGCGTTTTTCCGGCGCCGAAGTCTGACGCCAGCGCCGGCGCCGATCTCTTTGGAAAAAAAGGCCCCAGCGCCTGCGCAAAGCGCCTCCATTAAAAGTTTTGGCTCCGGCGCCAGCGCCGAGTTGAGAATTTTGTTTTTGCAGAGAAATTATGTATTTTTATTGACAGTATATTTTTAAAGTGTTATGTTTAATAATTGTTACAGTAAATTCAAAAATTCATAAAAAGTTTGAAAATTTTCAAGTCGATTTCAATATTTTGAAATCCAAAAAAATGGTGGATGGTAATTTCATGAAAATGTTTTCTCTAAACTGAGAAATGGGTTCATATAAAGAAGAGTTACTTGGACATATCCCTGTTCCCAGAGGGTTAGAATTTATTACAGAGTGGGAAGTTTATAAATTGAATAGGGCAATCCATATTTGTTTTGTAAAAAAAGTTATGTAATCAAATTTTTCTTCAAAGTAGTCTCTTTTCTTCCAAGTTCAAAATTGTCTTCTTGGCATTGTGTTTTTAACTTACTTTTTTAACCAGTACTTTGGAAACTTTTGACTCAGAAGGCAGCTGAGACAATAAGCTATATTTTTGGGTAGTAACATGCTCAGGTACTATGCACAAAGAGTAGTTGAAATAAGTCCGAAGATCTAAAAAATAAACTTTTTAAAAAATTGTCAAAATCTTGAAATTTTAACCATCACAACGACTTTTTAATTGCATTTTTATTATAAAAGCGACCTTTTTTCCCCTAAAGACCTCATTGCTGACCATGAACTGAAAAAGTCGAAAATTTTGAAAAAAACATTAATTCGGTCACAAATGGCTTAAAGGATACTTTTAAATAAAACATTCAAAGCAGCACAAAAATCTAGATAAAATTATATGAAGCAAATATTATAAAATTTTAAAAGCCTAAGTTATGGATAAACAATTCAATAATCAATTTTTTCTATTTTTGAATTAATTAAAGCGAAATTTAAAAAAAAATTAAATAAATTTTGTAGCCAAAATTTTTTGTAGACACTCTCTCTTAAGCTGGCTAGACATCAAACTATCAGGTGCAAATTAAATGACTTTTTTGTATAAAATTGGCTTTTCAAAAATACCTTTATGAATTTTGAGTAGAGCAGTCGCTCGTAATTTCAGTGTTTTCTTCTAAATTTTTAATACTTGTAATTAAATTTGTTTTAAAACAAGAGACTGCTTTATCTAGTATTAAATTTAGTCTAAATAATATAAAATTACCTATGGATCACTTCTCACCTTTTACGCATATTTTTGGTTCCGAAGTGTAGTAATTACACTTACCGTATTTCCTCTAATAGGCTCGCATGATATAATAAGCCCACACCCCCAACTTTGACGACCTATATCTCAGCTCAGAAAAATATTTTGTGAAGCTGTTCAATGCATTTTCTGACTATGAATGACCATACATTTTGTAGCTATGGACCAGGGCTACAAAATAGTATATGACATGCTTACGAAGGTTGAATTTCGTGAAGTAGAAAATTTAAAAATATCGTGAAAAGTACATATGGCACAACCTAATACAAAAAATTTTGCAAAAACAATTGATAATGCAAAAACAAAAATTCAAAGAAAATATAAATGTAAAATTCGAGGGCGAAAAAAGTAATTTAGAGTGCGAAAATTCAGACCTTTGAGGAAGCAATTTAGTTTAAGCCTTCTCATATTTATCATAGTTAGAAACCGGCGGTAAAATATAGGTTAAAAACACGAACACAGCAGCACAATTCAACAACTCATTTTGAGCAAAAATTAAAAATATGTCAGCATAATTTGGACAAGCATTGCCCAGATAGCTAATATCTTAAAGACTAGTATTATTTATTAGAATAACATTTAATTCATAATTTGTCTTACTCAAAGAAAATTACTTATTGAGCCCTTATAGTTTCAGAAATCTTAGCAAGCATTTCCTTATATCTTTTTTAATTTATTCTAGAATGCCGCTTGATAGGAACAAGGTTGTAGAAGAGTACTATCGTTATTTAGTTCTTGCCGAATTTATTATCAGTTTCTTGTGTGACGCCAGTGCTGTGTTCAACTACTTGAAAATTCTAAAATACTTCTTTATGCCTGGGAGACATCAAGACCACGCAAAAATGGCAATATTTTTAAGTGCTTTGATTCTCAATTACTTCCTAGCTTCTCTATTTTTACTTCCTTACGATGTCTATATTTTGACGGGTTGGCGGCCAGACGGTGAGTCAAAAATACAACTTTTAGTCACTAAAATAATTTTTTTAAGAAATTAGTCGGAATGGAAATATCTTGTTCTGGCTGTCAGTGCCTGGACACTGCTTATTGGCTGCTTTACCACTCTGTGTATCTTTTTTGACTTTGGATCGAATAATGACAATAAGATTTTTCGGAAGATATAGACAGACCTTTCTGTCTTATCCACTATTTCCTTTGCTTATTTTGTTTGTTTTGGGCAATTTGTATGTGTTTACAAAAGCTCTTCCTGTACCTGAATATTCGAGTTAGTTTAAGTTGATACCTTGATATTTGAAAATGGTCAAATGTTCAGATTGTTTTACTCATGGGTGCATCGTAGGCTCGCAACTTGACTTTTACCTTGTATGGAGAGTTATTTGTGCTTTTTTTAATTTCGTTGCTGGTATAGTATTTTTCTATTTCTTATATCAGAGGCAATCGGAAACTGTAGTAGCTGTACCACATGGACAACGGAGCTCTGCTAATAAAATTGTAAGGGGAAAAATATATACATTATTCATCCCTTTATACTTTGAAGAGGATTTTAAATATATATGAAAAGCTTTGGATACTTAAAAAAGTGAAATCTTAACACTCTGAAGGCGGAGCGTTCCAAGTGTCACTTTTTGTTCAGAATTTTATGGTGAAAAGAAAATTCAAAAAAATTTACTATACGAGGGTCAGCCACCACTCTGAACCAGCCAACTCCTGATTTCCGCTCATGAAACTTCAAAGGAGTAGATCAGGCTAATTTTATAACTGATTGCAGTGATTTTTTATTTTAAAAGAAAGCGCAGATTACGGGCTTTCTAATGACATATCGTTAAGATATTTATGACATTTATATGTTAAACTTTCAGTTCAGAGAAACAATTTTGTAATTTTTCGAAATCGTTGTTGATACTTTAATATGCACAAAACTGTGTAATAAGGAAAATTAATCAGTTATCAGTATATATCATTTAAAAGAGCAAAAAAATTACATCAGAAAATGATTCGAAATAAAGTAACAACAGGCTTCTGGATTGTTTATGAAGACTCTCAAAAAAAAGTTCAAAAACTATTTTAATGCAAAACTTAGATTTTCTAAAAAAATGCATCTTTTGACACCGGAATCGTGTTAAGCTGCCTTAAAACTGCCTTCAAAGTTTGAAGGCAGTTCTAAGTTCAAACTCCACAAGTTGCTGTGAAATTCCAAATTCCGCTCGAGGAATTTGAAATTTGAGCAAAATATAAATTTTACGTCAAAATAGTTTTTAAACTTTTTTTGAGAATCTTCCTAAACACTCCAGAAGTTTGTTGTTACTTTATTTCGAATCATTTTCTGATGCAATTTTCGTTGCTCTTTTGAATGGTATATGCTTATAACTGAACAATTCGCTTTATTACATTGTTTTGTGCATATTTAAGTATAAACAACGATTTTGAAAAATTACACAATTATTTCTCTGAACTGAAAGTTTAACATATAAATGTCATAAATATCTCAACGATATGTCATTAGAAAGCCCGTAATCTGCGCTTTCTTTTAAAATAAAACATCACTGCAATCAGTAATAAAATTAGCCTGATCTACTCCTTTGAAGTTGCATGAGCACTTTTGACAATTTTGTTATGATACTGTTTTTATTACTCAAAATTTTTTTAATTTTTAGAATAATCTGATGACTGTACTAGCTGTCAGCACTGAGTTTTTCTTCAATTTCGTGCCTCACCTTTTCTTAGTTGCTTATGAAGAGGTTAGAAATAATGTTCCCATACACTAAAAGATTGAAAAACATTGCAGATTACTGGAGAAAATCCTTCGTTAACCTGGGGTGCTTACTCTTCCCTGCTTTTTTTAGCATTGAAAGTTGCGCATTCTCTTTTGTCTACACAAAAGTATTGATTAAGAAAAAAAGCATATCTATTTCAACCACCAGTATTTCCCTACATGTCGTACATTAAAAACATTCATGTAGTTCTGGTGGAATTTAGAATGCAACAAATCTTTTAAATTATTTTTATAAAAAGTAGTGTAAAAATGTAGATAAAACATTTACAGCATTTCACTTAACACTCGGAAAGATAGCTCAGCCTCTCCTCTACAAATCTTCACACGGCTTCAAGGAAACTTTTATCTCGAAATTTTTTCAAACCGCAAACACCATCTTGTTAAGCAGGAAATTCTGCGTCAGCGAACCCAAAATGGCCGCTCGACGCTCCAAATGTTAAAATGTTAATACTTTAGAATTCCTTTATATAAGAGTTGAGATCTCAAAATTTTGAAAATAAGGAAATTTAGGTAAATAATTTGATTAATTACGTCACCTCACCATAAAAATGCTGTTTAACTTCAAAACTCAATGCCAAATTGCAAATTCGGCTTAAGACAACAAATATTCAAACACTGAATTTTTCTAGCATTTAACACTCCGCCTCCCAAGCGTAGTAAGTGCCCGAATCGACTCAGAATTTCACGGGCAACACGATGGTGCAAAAAACTTGAAAAAAACGTGGTCTGGGACTGAGTTTGAGACTATTTAAAGATGGCTGTTTTTGGACTTTTTTGGACATGGTTTTTTTCACTTCAACCGAGGATATTACATTGTAAATTGTTTGTGTTACGGGCAAGTAATCTCTTAAAATGACCGGCGTGCACAGAGCTCTTTGATGCACACGAACGTGATGGCAGAATTTAACATTTTCATGAAAAATTTATGGTTTTTCCGCTTGACACCGATTTTCCAGAAACGGTTTTTCCGGCACTAAAGCTGCTTTAACTTCGTTGGATCAGCGTTTTTGATCTCAATCTCAAGGGTATCGTGTAGAGCGCTGTTTCAGCTACAAAATGAGTATAAACATGACATATATCACAAATAAAATTTCCCAAATATTCGCAACTTATCGCAGAGGCTTATAATTTTATCGATAAATATATGATAAGATTAGGGGGTCACCCTTCCTTATTTGCATGTTGTTCCATTTTATTGTCATCACATAAATAAATTTTTTATACAATTTGACACACATGTTGAAACAGATTTGTTATGTAATTTTTAGAATTTCAGATAAAATGGCTTACGAATTCTCCGATAGCGACATCTCCGACTACGATGCTGCGGAGAAAGAATTCTTTTCTGATGAGGAATATGAAAAAGAAGACGACAACGTCATCGGCGGCAACTCTGTGACATCATGCAGCAAGCCGTCTTATGAGGGATTCTGGTCAAGCAAAGCTTCCGATATGGCGGTTGAAGATTTCCAGCCGGGCATGACAACAGTCGGTCCTATAGGTGCCTATGAGAAAGAAGAAGATGCTTTCACCGCAGTACTGTCGCCGGGCATCATCAACAGATTTATTTATAAAAACATATATGGTTTACCTTTTTGTATGTATTATTGATTACAGGGTAGTCGAAAACACGAATGCTTCCCTTCAAAAGGTCAGAAAAAAGATGCAAAAAAACTAATCAGACACGGCCAAACATTTCGTCGATACCAACCAGACGGAAATACGGGCACTTATCGGACTTTGGTTGATGCTCGGCATTACTGGATTCCATAACTCGACAACGTAAGAGATCTTTTCACCGAGCAAATCGTCTTCTCTTGGCAAGTTTTTCTCTCTCTAGAATCCTTTTCAAATAACGTTGTTTTTTTACAGATGCTCATCTGTGTTTTTCAAGAAACCGATATCAGGCTTTGATGAGGTGCATGCGATTTGACGACAAATCCGTGCGAGCTCGAAAGCCTGACGGCTCGTGGGAGGATAAGTTTGTGCATATTTGCGAGGTATGTTTGATTGGTTTATTATCGAGTAGTTTTTACAGCTGTTTTAGGAGTTCCATGTTTACTTCCGGAACATCAAGAACGTTTACAATCCCGGAAAACATCTTACCGTCGACGAAATTCTGCTTGCTTATCGCGAAGATGCAGCTTTCGAATGTTCATTCCATCTAAGAAGGCCAAGTTCGGGATCAAAATCTTCTGCCTTGTCGACCCTGCCACGATGTTTCTTTCAAATGCCAGCGTCTATTTGGGCAAGCAAGATGGCCGTGTGGAATGCAATTTGGGAGAAAATGTAATGTTTACGCAATTTGCTTATGTGGTAACATCATTTATATCAGGTTGTAATGGAACTTGCCCGTGATTTCCTTGAATGCAAGCGTACTATCGTCACCGACAACTTTTTCACTATTCAGTTGGGCGCGAAGGTTTTGAGGCAAGAAACTTATCTGCTGGGAATGATTCGGAGAGATAGAGCGGAGAACCCAAAAGACTTTATGGCGGAACCGTTGCAAGTAGGTTCTTCATCATAATCAAGCTTTCTAGTTTAATTTACACTTTCTGTAGGTGGGAAAAGTTCAGTTTGCCTTCTGCCAGAAAGAAACCCTGCTGAACCCTCAAGCAAAAAAGTCGAAGCAGGTCTGTCATATATACCGAGACCAAAAGATTCATCGATCGGGCAAGCCGAATATGATCACCGACTACAACCAGACGAAGTTTGCAGTGGACGTCTACGACGAAATGATCAACCGCTCTGCCTACAAGCCGCCCGCCCGCCGTTGGCCTATGCGGCTGATTATGAACTTCTTGGTCGGCGGAGGAGCAGCAAATGCGTACGTGCTGTTCGGAGGAACCTCTTCGAGGAGTGAATTCATCCACAATCTGGCCGATCAGCTTATGGCTCCCCTGAAAATGGAGAGAGCGAGAACAGAGCATAAAACAACGAAGACGTTCTTGCAGATATCTACCCTCTACGACAGGTATGACAAAACAAGTTTGAACTCAACTCGCATCCAGAAAAATTATTTCAGCCTTCAAACCAAAAGTGAATCCCTAATATGGTGTCATATCTGCAACAAAGTGGGAAGAGGAGACCACATCCGTAGCTGCAGCAGATGCGAGAAGCTTGCCTGCGAAGACCATATCACTATGCTACTTCTCTGTGCCAATTGCAGCAGGACTGATAGAAAATGAACTGCTTCGCCCACCAAAGCCGCTTGCTACCTATGGATACTGCCATCTCTGCCGGACGAAGAGTGAGAAGAGGTGCAAAAGATGCAAGAAACATTTCTGCAAAAAACATGCCTCGAGCAAAGATCATGAAAAATGTTCTGAGTGTAGATGAATTATTTTGTAGTGTTATATGTATTTTGCAGGAGAATGAAATCGTGATGTATAGCACGATAAGTTGCGAATATTTGGGAAATTTTATTTGTGATATATGTCATGTTTATACTCATTTTGTAGCTGAAACAGCGCTCTACACGATACCCTTGAGATTGAGATCAAAAACACTGATCCAACGAAGTTAAAGCAGCTTTAGTGCCGGAAAAACCGTTTCTGGAAAATCGGTGTCAAGCGGAAAAACCATAAATTTTTTCATGAAAATGTTAAATTCTGCCATCACGTTTGTGTGCATCAAAGAGCTCTGTGCACGCCGGTCATTTTAAGAAATTACTTGCCCGTAACACAAACAATTTACAATGTAATATCCTCGGTTGAAGTGAAAAAAACCATGTCCAAAAAAGTCCAAAAACAGCCATCTTTAAGTAGTCTCAAACTCAGTCCCAGACCGCGTTTTTTTCAAGTTTTTTGCACCATCGTGTTGCCCCTGAAATTCTGAGTCGATTCGGGCACTTACTACGCTTGGGAGTCGGAGTGTTAAATATGGGTAATATTTAATTCTGCCCCCTAATTTCGGAAAAATGCCCCCTAATTTTGTTTTTAATTTTGAAATTGAATTTTCGACACAGCACACTGTGTCGAAAATGTTCATTGTTTTTACGCTCTTTAATAATTGACAAATTTTTAAAAACGAATATTGAATACAATAAAACAAGAATAAAACAAATGTATGACACAACACAATTAAAGTAAGCAGTTAAAATGACTTTAAAGGTTTTTTTCAGCTTTTAGCAATTTGTAATGCAATACTGAGCAGAGATTCGTGCTCAGTATGTAATTTTAGGTCTAGGGTGACTTTTAAAAAAAAAAAGTTTGACAAAAAATTCCAATATCAAACCTTTACTTTTTGTCAAAACTTATGATTCAACCTAATAGTTAGGGAAACACATTTGATGACGTCTTAACGTGCGCTGGCCTAAGGCTTTGCCTAAATTAGAAAAAAAGACAATAAAATGGCCTAAAAATTTGTAAATTTGTAAAATGGCCTAAAATTTGCGCAAATTTTATATAAAATCTCAGAAGGTATTAAACGCCCTAACGACAATGAGAATCTAGAGAAAGAGGAAAGAAAAGAAAAAGAAAGAATCAAGAGACACAAAAAGTATAAAAGGTCACTACACATCAAAAAAATATCAAAACGCAGAAATAGGAGTCGAACTTTAGACCCGTTGTATCGTATTCACTTGCAATTGTTTCAAGTTGGTGTATCGAGTCACAATGTGTATCGAGTCGTCGTTATACCACATGCACCCTCTCCAACGGAGGTTAAAAACAAGGGGGTTTCCAAGGGTATTGGTGCATCTACAAGAGAGAATACGACATATATTGAAAAACATTTTTAAAACAACCAAAAATTGTTTGCTTTTTTAAACTTTTTCCAACTAAAAAAACGTACCAACACATAGTTAAAACAAAACATACTAACTACAGCGAGTTTTAATTTTTTTAGGGATTTGATTTCTCATATATTTTTGTCCTGTAAACTTGTTTTAGAATTTTTTTGTTAGAAAGTAAAATAATTTTTTAAAATATAAGTGCTGAGATATGGCCTTTTGAAAGAAATTAATTTATTTTAAAAATGATCGAAATTCAAAAAAATTGGAAAAATTTGGATTTTGGACATTTTTCAAAAAAATTGATTTTTTTTTCAAAATGCTACAGTTTTTACCAGTGCTCGGAAACTACGAGTACGAGTACGAAGTGCGAGAGAAAAAAATGGTCAGTACGAGTACGAAGTAAGAACGCTAAGTACGAGTACGAAGTACGAGAAGTAAAGTACGAATCGTACCTTCACTGAACTTTTGCATGCGAGAACTTTTTGTTTCTTTATATGAATATAAAGCTGTAACTTCTTTTCAAACTATAAATTTATGAAGTGTGAACGAATTTAGCTTACATTTTCTACACATAGAAAGGTATTCGTCTACGATTTCCTGAGTCAGTAAGTTGTACTCGTACTTCATACTCGTACTCGTATCGTACTCGTACTACGAGTACGAGTATGAAGTACGAGAGAAAAAAAGGTCAGTACGAGTACGAATACGAAGTACGAGACCAAAAAATAAGAGGTACGAAGTACGACTACGAGTACGAGCGCAAAAAAATTAAGGTACGAAATACGAGTACGACCAAATTCAAAAATTCCGAGCACTGGTTTTCACATTACACATATATTTCAAGAAATTCCTAAAAAATTACTCTTTTTAAACCATGAAAATATAATTTAAAAATTATTTTTATTTGCATTAAAAATCTTTGTAAATTTATCTCAACTTTTATGTTTTTTAAGAGGAATAAAATAATTTGTAAATTTTATAGAAATATGATATCAAATCTAAATTTTCAATATTACCAGAAGAAGAAAACTTTGTTGGCTTCGACAGAAAATAAACTAACAATATCAAGTGATATTCTCTTGGATAGCTTGAAATTTTTAAGTTATAAAGAACTGTTAAATGCTTGCCTTATTTCTAAGAGATACTTCACTATAGGCCAATCATTTTATAGGAGTTGGCCGAAAATTCGTGTCAGTCGTGCGTACATTGTAAGTAGCTTTATATGTTGACTGTATAAAATCTTTTGCCTATGATAATTTTTGTTAAAAGGGGGGGTTGCATCCAGGGTGGTATACTCGACGATTACCTCAGCCATCAGTCTCAGCCGGCTGAGGTCTGGAAATTTTCCTCAGCCTCAGCCGTCAGCCAGGTCAGAAATTTTAACTCAGCCACAGCCTCAGCCGGCTGAGGTGTGAAAATTCGACCTCAGCCTCAGCCGTCAGCCGTGTCGAAATTTTTACATCAGCCATCAGCCTCAGCCGGCTGATGGCTGAGTTCAACCTCAGCCGGCTGAGGTTACCACCCTGGTTGCATCTACTGTCCGTATCTGGTCCCGCACGGGAACGTTCAAAATTCAAATAAAAAAACCTTTAAAGGTTGCTGGTTCTAATCCCTCTGGCTGCACATTTTATTTTTTTCACGGTTTTGGTATCAAAGCTCTTAGAAACCCAACTAGGCTATCTACGGTTTTACAACTATTGTAGCTAAGACACGGGTATTTTGAACCATCTTTTCGTCCGAAAATCTGCCATTTTCTTTCTTTATCAGCGCTTTGATTTTTTTCAATTTAATATTTTCCTCCGTGTTGTCGATGTGATGCAACTTGCAAGGAGTATATCTGATAGCCAGCCCAAGAGAATATATCTCAGGCTTTAAAGCAGAAGCGGGGTGTGGATGCAGAAGTGGATGTTGCTGCGCAGGCATGTGACTTTTTCAAAGATATCCTCTGGTACCCTTTGCTTACTAGGGGAAAATTTCCGATCTTGCTTTCCTGGAGTAATTTTGGAAATGTGTCTATTATGTTACTTTTGTAGTTCTAAGTACCGTATTTCCTCTCAAATCAAAGCGCCCCCTCTAATGAACGCGCCCCCTTGACTTTGAGAGTTTGTATCTCGGAGCAGAATTTTTTTTTAATCTTTTTTTGCATTCTTGACTAGCAAATTTTCGGCGCTACTTGGATATAAACACGCGCCCCCCATCAAACAACTTTTTTTTAAAATGTTTCAAAACACCCGTTTTGAGAAGAAGTTTGGCTCTTTGCGAAGGTCAAGCCAGTAGAAGCTGTAGCCGTCCGGACCATCCAGGTTGAACTTCTTTTCGTCGCTCCAGATAACCTAAGATCCATAAACCTAACCATATTCCGAAAAATACTCAGTAAAATTTACATTATCCCATGGATGAGTCCAAGCAGGAGGAGCCGCGCTTCCTTGTGAGCTTCTGTCAGGTTCGGCTGACAATGTTGGGATTCTTGTCAATCACACGCCACACAGTCGATTTCGAAACAGATCTTAAACAGCACAAATTTTATAAAAAAATTAAATAAAGCATATGAAAACACACCCAAACTATTTCTTATCTTGTTCACACTCGATGTAGAATTCGACGCTGCTGCTACGATTTGATGCTTCTTACGCTTGGAAAGCTTTGGAGGACGACCAGATGACTTTTGCCTGCCGTAATTTTGCCAATCTGCCGAGAAATTGCCGGTCACTTTGCGAGAACGTTTGACCAGCGTTACGATTTTGCCGTAGTTGTAGCCAACAGTCAAAAATACTCGAATTTGACTTTTTTCGAATTCGCTCAATGCTTTGTTTTGTCTCATTTTGCCTAAAAACATCAATAGAAACAACAAAATAGAAAAAAAATGAACCAGCACAGTTTGCACGTCATTTTACAAAAATGTGCTATCATTATGAAACGGTTTATTTTCCACTTTATAGGCTACATGTTTTCGACGTTTCGAGACAAATTGCTTTTTATACCGCAAATCCTATTTTTAGTGGTGTTTCGACTTTTTATATCGACAGAAATACAACCTGGTACAAATTTATGCAAAAGAAAACAGGGGTGTGCTATCATTATTAAACGCACTGTAGTGCTATGAGTTTGGTTGGTTTTGTTTAGTTCATAAAAATCGGCAAATAATAGCTTTTTTCTTTAAAAACTTCTGTTTTAAAACAGGAATTTTTTGTTTTAATTGCCGATATTTATCAAGAAAATAAAACTATACGCAAAAACTAATAGCATTTTTAAAAAGCCCACTTAATTTTGCGTAGAAAATCGAAAATTTTTTAATATAAGTTTTTAACGAATTCTTCTTTAAAAATTCCCTAAAGAAAAAGGATACTAGAGAGCCATTGTAAACTTGTCTCAAAGGGAAACTTTTTGATGACGCGTTTTTTTTCCTATTTTTTCACTATCTTGTTTAAAATTACCCGCTCTGTCAGAACCTACAATGCAAAAATGCAGGGCAGCTTTCACATACAAAAAGATACGGCTCAATGTAGAAATTGCTGTTCTGATAAGCTCGACTTTTGTGTTTGAACCAATTTTTTCATGAAAATTCACAGACAAGCAGAAACTGTTATGACTATAAGAAAGCCCGCTTAATTTTTCGTTTAATATTCTTGATGGTTTAATCAAAATATCAAAAAATTGTAAGGAAAAATATTCTAAAAAAAATTAATGTGGGTTAATGTAGGTTAATAAATGTAATAAAATGTAAATAAATATTATAAAAATAATAAATAAAATTTCGGTGTGTTTACTTTTTTGTCTCATAACTTTCTGTTGGCCCAGGATTCTCAAAGAATTTTTTTGCTTATCTTGCTCAAAATTCGTCGCGCTTTACGAATCTGCAATCAGAAAGTTTGCGGTGAGCCTTGAAAAGTATTGAAAAATGGGTTTTAGCTAAGAATTTTTCTTTTGGAAAATAGGACTTTTGTGTAAATTGTCAATTTTTTGCACAAAAGTTTATCAATGTGCGAAAATTTTTATTATCATGAAAAAGCCTGCCCAATTCTGCTAAGAGTCGTATAAAATGTGTGAGGGTCCTGTGTGAAAAACTTAAAAATGTATGCAGGAGTAAATTAAATTACCATATTTCAGACACCTCACACGGTTCGAACCTTAAATTGGTCATATTTTGAGATCCGAATTGGAAATCGGCAATCTGTAAACATTAAACTTACTCAGAATTGTTTCCGATTTTAAATCAGACCAAAACTAAACAGTTCGAAAAATTGAGGCGAAAAAGTTGGTCTAAAATTACAGAAAACGGCTTTTAAATTACTATTACTTTGAGTTCATGAATGTTTTTAGACGCGCCTCAGTGTAGTAGAGTACCCAGAAAAACATTTAGAGGTTATTCACAACAACAGGCTGCTGAACACTTTCCAAATATTAAACATACATTCGACAGAAAAATCAATTTTGTCTTTTTTCGACAAATTTGTTGGCCAGCAATTAATCCAATTTAACCCAGAATATGTGCAACTAACTTTGGAAACTGACCAAGATATAAATGGTGAGATACGCTTATAAATTCTGAGAAAGTTTTGTCGTTTTACCCGTTTAAAAAAGTCAGTTCAGCAACAGGGAAATGTCTAAAAAATCTTGCTCCTAACTGAAAAGTTTTTTAAAATCTGATTTTTACAGTTTGGTCAAACGGCAACACTTTCCAAACAACCCATAATATTTAAAAATGAATTATTTTAGATCTTGAAACTAACGCCAATAAACAATATTTTACATATCATTCCATGAAGTGTCAAAGAAGACTATCAAAGGCAAATTTACCTGGGGTTTTATATTTTTTTCGCATGCTGAGTCATCCCTTTGTGTGTTACGACTACGTCAAAATGCCTGCATTTAATCTTAACGTATGGAAAACTGCCGTGACATCTATTTTTGCTCCTGATATTCAACCTAAAATCTATTGTAAACGTTTTACGCTAGAGAGCGTGACAAGCTACAACTATTGTCTGGACTGGATAAAGAGTTATGTTAAGGCAGAAACTATTTTGCTTAGACCTGATTCCTTTATGTTCTTTGATGATACTTTTCCACGATCTTATGAACTATTGGCTGATTTTTTACTGAGTGGTGCTCAATCGGCTAGTCAAAGTGTTATTGTTAGCTTAACAAATCCTCAACATTTTATACCAACTTTAATAAAGGTAACTTTGCACTACTTAAACCAGTGCTGCATGGTACTGAAAAAAAATTAAACCGGGTTGCGATCTGCCTTTTATTTGAATATTTGTCGGCGTTAGTGTAATATCATGTGCCAGTGTCGTATACCGCCAACTTCCCCTGCAACGATTTTTACTTAGGCTTAGGCTTAGGCTCAGGCCTGGCTATTAATAACAAGGGCTTTTGCGTAACTTTTTTCGAAAAATGGTGGTTTCAGGTACCCTGAAAAATTAATGGATGGGGCAGGGTGTGTTTTATGACACTAACTTTTAGGGTGCGGAGGCGGAGGTTATAGGTAAAAACACAACTGGGTACATACTCGACTGGGTACCACGAATGGGTACGGTAATTTTTAAGAAATTATAGAAATTGTAGTGATTTTGTTACTATTTAGGCTTGTGCTTAGACACAGGGTAGGCCAACGTATGTTAGGACGGACTCAAACGCGTTTCCCGAACCACAAAATATTAAGAAAAACAAGTTTATGTCCATCCTCAATCTAAAATTCTTCTCTGTCATACGCTAAAAAAACGGTGTACTTAGGCTTTTCGGCTTGTGCTTACGCACCGGGTAGGCCAGCATAAGTTAGGACGAACTCAAACACATTCCCCGAACAAGAACAAATGAGCAAAAAACGATTTCTCGACCATTTACATAGATAGAAAGCTTACTTCCTTGGCCAACTAGTGAATATACAATGAGTTGGGATGTGAGCAAGAAATAATTTTCCTGCTAAGGAAATTATGTTAGACACCCACGGATGCAGGACCTCTCCGAGTCCCCAACTTCCGAAGTTCCTTACATCAAAAATGGACAGTGTACGCTTCGAATCTGATGGCTTCATCGTGTTCAGCCTATGATAAATAGGGTATCCAGTGAAAAACCTCAATGCCCAAATTTCCGACTGTCCGACCGAAGGTCCAGTCTTTCAAAATGTGACTTTTAAACTAAAGCAATAATAAAAAGTTCTTTATATAATAATATATAAATTTATTACAGTCAAACCTCGATAAACCGACACCCTCGATAAACCAACACCCTGAA
The DNA here is from genome assembly GCA_029231635.1 of Ditylenchus weischeri. Taxonomy (NCBI): domain Eukaryota; kingdom Metazoa; phylum Nematoda; class Chromadorea; order Rhabditida; family Anguinidae; genus Ditylenchus; species Ditylenchus weischeri. The sequence continues at coordinate 54,066 of JAMRYI010000734.1, read as the reverse complement.
CCTGATTTGGTTGGATTTGACTAAATTTTAATCAAATGACACCACGATAAACCGACACCTCTTTAAACCGACACTTTGAGCCAGCACGCACAAAGGAAATCACCCTCGATAAACCGACACCTCCTCAATTTTGAACTAAAAATAGATAATTTTTAATCAAAATTGGTCTATTTTTTAGTAAAATTTAGCTGAAAAACAAGGGGAAGTGAATATACCATTCGAAAGAAGATGGAAAGAGCTAAAAAACTGTATGTTTGGAATATTTTTTCAGAAAAGATTTCATTACTAAAAATCAGCACAAAATTCCGTTCCGAACTTATTTGTCGCCAGTTAATAACTGCTTTTAGAGATTTGAGTCCATTGAAAGTGTCATATTTGCTATTCCTAACTGCTATCTAAAAAATTTCTACATGGATAAAAACATTCAAGCTAGCTCTTTTGATCAATTATTTATGAATAAAAAAGTAGATAGGCAAAAAGATGACACACGATTGACTTATGAGTTTAAGAAAGATGAAGGAAAAAGTGTCGCAGTTCTTAGAATTGAGTTTATTAAAAATAGTATTGTAAATATAACTGTTCACACTGAGTAGCTTATAACAATGCTCTTTTGGTTTTAACACTAGCAAACGAATTTGCTTTGTAGTTTGGAGTATATAAAGCAGGGATGTAATCTGTCCTTATTAATAATGTTTGTCCTTATTTTGGGACTCCAAATCTTATTTTTTTCAAGATTTTACGTCAAAATCATATTTTTTAGCCCAAAGAGAGCAATGATCAGTGGATGAAACAGCATATTTTGCCAAAATACCGTAAGGCCTTGTTCATAATGGTGGACTGTAAATTCAACAATCCTCACTCGGAAAAGGCCACAACTTTTTTTAATTTTCTGAACATTATTCTTTTGGTGCCACCTTGTAGCTGAGATTCAGGGCTGCTAAAGAGGCTATTGATCCAGTTGGTATGAACAAAAAAATGTTGAAAAAAGTCAACAATCCTCACTCACAGTCCGTACTCGCCCGGAGTGAGGATTGTGAGGAGGATTGTTGACTTTTTTCAACATTTTTTAATTCATACCAAATCGATCAATAGCCTATTTGGTAGCCCAGAATCTCAGCTATAAGATGGCATGAAAAAGAATAATTTTCGGAAAATTAAAAAAAAAAGTTATGTCCATTCCCGAGTGAGGATTGTTGAATTTACAGTCCACTATTGTGTGCGAGGTCTTATTTCCAAAATTTTGAGATCTCAACCCTTATATAAAGGAATTCTAAAGTATTAACATTTTAACATTCGGAGCGTCGAGCGGCCATTTTGGTTCGTTGACGCAGAATTTCCTGCTGAACAAGATGGTGTTTGCGGTTTGAAAAAATTTCGAGAAAAAAGTTTCCTTGAAGCCGTGTGAAGATTTGTAGAGGAGAGGCTGAGCTATCTTTCCGAGTGTAAAGGAAATGTTTTATCTACATTTTTTACACTACTTTTTATAAAAATAATTTAAAATATTTCTTGCATTCTAAATTACCAGAAATTACCATTACCACCCTAAATTACCATTACCACCAGAACTACATGAATGTTTTTAATGTACGACATGTAGGGAAATACTGGTGGTTGAAATAGATATGCTTTTTTTTCTTAATCAATACTTTTGTGTAGACGAAAGAGAATGCGCAACTTTCAATGCTAAAAAGCAGGGAAGAGTAAGCACCCCAGGTTAACGAAGGATTTTCTCCAGTAATCTGCAATGTTTTTCAATCTTTTAGTGTATGGGAACATTATTTCTCACCTCTTCATAAGCAACTAAGAAAAGGTGAGGCACGAAATTGAAGAAAAAACTCAGTGCTGACAGCTAGTACAGTCATCAGATTATTCTAAAAATTAAAATTTTTTTGAGTAATAAAAACAGTATCATAACAAAATTGTCAAAAGTGCTCATGCAACTTCAAAGGAGTAGATCAGGCTAATTTTATTACTGATTGCAGTGATTTTTTATTTTGAAAATTACGGGCTTTCTAATGACATATCGTAAACTGCCTTCAAAGTTTGAAGGCAGTTTTAAGTTCAAACTCCACAAGTTGCTGTGAAATTTCAAATTCCGCTCAAGGAATTTGAAATTGGAGGAGAAATTTGAAAGGAGTGGTGGCTGACCCTCGTATAGTAAATTTTTTTGAATTTTCTTTTCACCATAAAATTCTGAACAAAAAGTGACACGTGGAACGCCCTGCCTTCAGAGTGTTAAGATTTCACTTTTTTTAAGTATCCAAAGCTTTTCATATATATTTAAAATCCTCTTCAAAGTATAAAGGGATGAATAATGTATATATTTTTCCCCTTACAATTTTATTAGCAGAGCTCCGTTGTCCATGTGGTACAGCTACTACAGTTTCCGATTGCCTCTGATATAAGAAATAGAAAAATACTATACCAGCAACGAAATTAGAAAAAGCACAAATAACTCTCCATACAAGGTAAAAATCAAGTTGCGAGCCTACGATGCACCCATGAGTAAAACAATCTGAACATTTGACCATTTTCAAATATCAAGGTATCAACTTAAACTAACTCGAATATTCAGGTACAGGAAGAGCTTTTGTAAACACATACAAATTGCCCAAAACAAACAAAATAAGCAAAGGAAATAGTGGATAAGACAGAAAGGTCTGTCTATATCTTCCGAAAAATCTTATTGTCATTATTCGATCCAAAGTCAAAAAAGATACACAGAGTGGTAAAGCAGCCAATAAGCAGTGTCCAGGCACTGACAGCCAGAACAAGATATTTCCATTCCGACTAATTTCTTAAAAAATTTATTTTAGTGACTAAAAGTTGTATTTTTGACTCACCGTCTGGCCGCCAACCCGTCAAAATATAGACATCGTAAGGAAGTAAAAATAGAGAAGCTAGGAAGTAATTGAGAATCAGAGCACTTAAAAATATTGCCATTTTTGCGTGGTCTTGATGTTTTCCAGGCATAAAGAAGTATTTTAGAATTTTCAAGTAGTTGAACACAGCACTGGCGTCACACAAGAAACTGATAATAAATTCGGCAAGAACTAAATAACGATAGTACTCTTCTACAACCTTGTTCCTATCAAGCGGCATTCTAGAATAAATTAAAAAAGATATAAGGAAATGCTTGCTAAGATTTCTGAAACTATAAGGGCTCAATAAGTAATTTTCTTTGAGTAAGACAAATTATGAATTAAATGTTATTCTAATAAATAATACTAGTCTTTAAGATATTAGCTATCTTGGCAAGGCTTGTCCAAATTATACTGACATATTTTTTATTTTTGCTCAAAATGAGTTGTTAAATTGTGCTGCTGTGTTCGTGTTTTTAACCTATATTTTACCGCCGGCTTCTAACTATGATAAATATGAGAAGGCTTAAACTAAATTGCTTCTCAAAGGTCTGAATTTTCGCACTCTAAATTACTTTTTTTGCCCTCGAATTTTACATTTATATTTTCTTTGAATTTTTGTTTTTGCATTATCAATTGTTTTTGCAAAATTTTTTGTATTAGGTTGTGCCATATGTACTTTTCACGATATTTTTCATTTCTCTACTTCACGAAATTCAACTTTCGTAAGCATGTCATATACTATTTTCTAGCCCTGGTCCATAGCTACAAAATGTATGGTCATTCATAGTCAAAGTATGATAGATGAAAAAGTTATAGTAAATTTAAAAAAATAGAAATATAAATAAATAAATTAGAGGGCGAAAAAAGGGTAAAGGGACGATTCTCCCGTTTTAGACATTCTCAAAATACCGCGTTTTTTGTATTTTTTTTTTAATATCGTGTTTTTAATTTGTCGTTTCATGTTCTGTTTATTTGTTAGTCATCTACATTCACAGACAACTCTCGATACAGTGTGTCCCGTTCTTTTTTGTTTAACGTTATCATAGGATTACGTTTAACGTTATCCTATTTGGTAATGACAAACAAATAAACAGAATATGAAACGACAAATTACAAAAAACGCGGTGTTTTGAAAATGTCTAAAAATGGAGAAACGTTTTTCCCTTTTTAGACAAATGTCTAAAATGGGTGAATCGTTTACGCACCGAAAAAAGTACATTAGAGGGCAAAATTCAGACTTTTGAAGGCTCATTTCAGTACTACTGGAGTTGCCGGGGCCAAAAACAGCTTGGTCCCCTTGCTGTTTTTTTCATGAACCAAGGTGGACCAAGGGAGACCAAGCTGTTTTTGGCACCGGCAACTCCAGTTAAACCCTCATTACAATTACAGTCATATAAAAATATAGCTAAAAGTCACAGCTACATTCTTGTATACGACATGGTAAGGAGCCATTTTGATCAAAAAATATTTGGTGCAAAGAAATTAAAAAATTCCGGTATAATAAATCGACTATAAAATAGTTGAAAAAATAAAATGATTGTTCAGGTGCACATTAATATAAACCAGAAATTTAAAAAGTAAAACAAATTGTTATTTCCTAAGAAGTGACTGCTGCAAATAGAATTAGTTTATAATTTATAAGTTTTTTAGTTTTCTGGTGATTCATGCAGCATTTTGCCTAGACAAGGATTGAAAACGACATTAAGACCATGCTTTTCATATTCTGATTTATACTAACCTGTTGATGCGCATCGGTACCAAATTGGTACCGAAAATTGCCTTGGTGCTCCCTGTTGTTTTTTTTTTCAGAAATTTTTCGAAAATTTTTTGTTTTGAAACATTGTTTTGGGCTTATTTTTACCTGTCCTTTAAGATGTTTAGATCTCATAACCACATTCAATGTTTAAAGCTACAAACTGAAGCTAAATTTTCTTAATTGTGATGCAAAAAATACGTACAATAAACTTGTAACCTAAAAATTTGCAGAGGTAAGAAGAACAAGTCAAATTTATGTCTTTTTCTTGAAAAATTCAATTCTGGTCGCTAAAAGGAAATTTCTCTACGAATTTTTTTATTTTAAAATTTTTTCAATATACTGCAAACTGATAATCAGAGGCTAAATTAGTCTCAAATTGAAATTTGAGATATCATACAAAACTTAAAATTTTTTAGAATCATTTGTTGAGTTGACGGGCATTTTTAAGTCAAAAAGGTCAGCTGGGGTATGGTTAGCTGGAGTGGTCGATCTATTCACCAGAACCTCATACATCGGTAACATTTAAGTTTAGTGCTTTAGAATTTATGTTTTAGCAACTTTCCGAACAGGATACAAAGCTGTCTTCACTGCCGATAAATCACACGGCTGGTCATTGGGAACCTGTTTTGAACGTCGGAAGAAATTAATCAAATTATTGTTGTTTGGTGTTTTATTTGCTAAATTGTTGTTTGTTATGTTTGAAAAAAGTTTTGTTTGGATACCTTGTGTTTTTATTATTGCGATAAGTTTTATTAAAATTAAAAGGGATGCAAACGCCAAATTTAAATGTAAGGCTCAAATAATAAGTTAAAAACTATAACAAAACTATTACAATCGAAAAAACGCCAAATTTGAAAATGTACCATCGGTACAGAAACGTCACCTCACTATAAAAATGCTCTTTAACTTCAAAACTCACAGCCAAATTGCAAATTCGGCTTAAGACAACAAATATTCAAACACTGAATTCTTCTAGCATTTAAATATGGGTAATATTTAATTCTGCCCCCTAATTTCGGAAAAATGCATCCTAATTTTGAAATTGAATTTTGTTCTTAATTTATATTCTAACTAGCGCTTGCCCGCCTTTCGGGCGGGTTGTATTTTTCACTGATATTTCAGTAGCATTTTTCGATTTATTTCCCCTGATATTTCCGTTTAATTTTCAAAACTATTTTTTGATGATTTCACTTACAAAAGAATTGCAAGATCTAAGAAATCTGAACAAAAATACAATAACATACCATCACCCTTAATGACTTCACCACTCTTCACACAGGTAACGAAGCATCTTTTTCTGTTGCGAGATTCACAAAAGTGTTTGCCCGACCTACGGGTGGGTTTTATTTTCCGCTGTTATTTCCGTGTCATTTTTGGTTTTTTTTAATTCTGGTTAATTCTGTTTAATTCTGTTTTGGGCTTTATCGATTTTATAGATTACCTTCTCTTTTAATGCGGTTTTAAAGAGCTGGAACTCTTTTGATGCGGTTTTAAAGAACCGGAACTCTTTTTATGCCAAACATTCGCGAAAACACGCACCTGGGTGCCGTCCACATATCTCGCCAGACCAGCATCAGGGCGAAAAGCATCAGAAGCTTAAGAGCAGGGAAACATCTGAATAACACATAATGGAGACATAACACATTCCGCTTACACAGTTACACAATAACACGTGGACTTGAAAATAAGGCATGTGATATGACACATAAGAAATGCCACATACTACATGAGACGCATCAAAAGGCACCACAGTTACAAAAAAAATTTATTGACTAAAACAAACATTTTTAATCCTTCGAGACTTCTCTTGAGATACCACGAAGAAGGGACGAAGACTGAACACAAAAGATTTATATTGAAACATAGAAAGATTTCAAAGCTACAGCACCTTAAATGACCACCACTCGGGTTCAATAAATTTAATCCTACGAGACTTCTCTTGAGATACCACGAAATAGAGACGAAGACTAAACGAAGACAATTATCGAAGCACTTGGACTGGAGCATGAGTCATACTTGAGTCAAGTAAGGTGTGATTCGCAAAAAAAGATCACTTATGATTTGAATTTTTGATTTTGAAACTTAAAAATTTCTTTTCAAAATTTTACAACACGCATTACATATAGAAAAAAGTAACCGATTTTTGACCCTCCGGAAAGGGACCTGTTTTCAGGAGCCTTTTTGTTTTTTGTTGCCCTTTTTGTTTTATAATTTTCAACACGTATTAAATTTAGAAAAAAAAGTCGCCACTGTTCGACCCCCGAAAATGACCTTTTTTCATTAGCCTTCTGCCCGTACTTTTCCCAGTTTTTTAAAAAAATTGCTAACACAATCTCGCTCAGCGTAAAATTCTGCACAAGTATGCACCAAAGTTACAAACACTAATGCATGTGTTAACGGATTTGGATTCAGTGAAAAGTTTTGATATTAGGGTAACTTCCCGAAAACTTTTACCATCAAAATTGTCAATTTGTTAATCAAAATTTTCAAAAGTTCGATCAGAAAGTGTCGCGAATCGATATTTGCCGTAGCAGATTTTTTAGACACAATTCACTCGAGAAAACACTGTAGATGCATATACAGGGTGATCAAACTTTTCCCATATATTTATTTTTCGTATAACGTTTTTTACTCACGTTCTTAATTTTTTGATCGAACATTCATTCAAATTCTCTTGCGTTGATTTTTTTTTGAAAAAAGAACTCTATGTTTCGAATTATATAAGCCTAGTTATGACTGATTAAAAAAATTGTTCATCTTAACAAAATACAAGAATTTTTTATTCAAAAAACAGCAAAAGTTGTTCTTATATCTTACTTCTACACTTTTTTCCCTTCTTTCAACACAATTCTTAAAACGGCGATGGATTTAATTCATTTCTTCGATGATACATTCACTCATAACGGATCTTGAAGCTGGAAGACACCCACTTGATGTCGTGAGTCACGACTCGTGACTTTTAATGTAACCTCGAAATAGACTATTTTTTTTTCAACCAGCCATAAATATGCTTATAGTATTTAAAACATAGCGTTTTTTTCTTTAAAGAAAATGGCAATGCAAGAGCTTTTAAATGAATATTCGATCAAAAAATTAAGAGCATGGAAAAAAAATTTATGCGAAAAAGAAACATGTGAGAAAAAGTTTGATCAAACTGTATATATACACTTACAATCCAATCTACCGTATTTCCTCTAATATGACCACATGTGGGTTTATTTTTCAACCTTCCGAAAATCAGAAAATTTTGAATTGAATATCGAGATTTTCGGGTGCTCAACCTAAATCTAAAGAGTGGAATCGGTAGAGCTCGTGGGAGTTAAGAAAATGCATTGAACAGCTTCACAAAATATTTTTCTGAGCTGAGATATAGGTCGTCAAAGTTGGGGGTGTGGGCTTATTATATCATGCGAGCCTATTAGAGGAAATACGGTAAGTGTAATTACTACACTTCGGAACCAAAAATATGCGTAAAAGGTGAGAAGTGATCCATAGGTAATTTTATATTATTTAGACTAAATTTAATACTAGATAAAGCAGTCTCTTGTTTTAAAACAAATTTAATTACAAGTGTTAGAAATTTAGAAGAAAACACTGAAATTACGAGCGACTGCTCTACTCAAAATTCATAAAGGTATTTTTGAAAAGCCAATTTTATACAAAAAAGTCATTTAATTTGCACCTGATAGTTTGATGTCTAGCCAGCTTAAGAGAGAGTGTCTTTGGCTACAAAATTTATTTAATTTTTTTTTAAATTTCGCTTTAATTAATTCAAAAATAGAAAAAATTGATTATTGAATTGTTTATCCATGCATAACTTGTGCTTTTAAAATTTTATAATATATGCTTCATAAAATTTTATCTAGATTTCAGTGCTGCTTTGAATGTTTTATTTAAAAGTATCCTTTAAGCCATTTGTGACCGAATATATTTTTTTTTTCAAAATTTTCGACTTTTTCAGTTTATGGTCAGCAATGAGGTTTTTAGGGGCAAAAAGGTCGCTTTTATGATAAAAATGCAATTAAAAAGTCGTTGTGATGGTTAAAATTTCAAGGTTTTGACAATTTTTTAAAAAGTTTATTTTTTAGATCTTCGGACTTATGTCACCTACTCTTTGTGCATAGTACCTGAGCATGTTACTACTCAAAAATTTAGCTTATTGTCTCAGCTGCCTTCTGAGTCAAAATTTTCCAAAGTACTGTTTAAAAAAAGTAAGTTAAAAACACAATGCCAAGAAGACAATTTTGAACTTGGAAGAAAAGAGACTGCTATGAAGAAAAATTTGATTACATAACTTTTTTTACAAAACAAATATGGATTGCCCTATTCACTTTATAAACTTCCCACTCTGTAATAAATTCTAACCCTCTGGGAACAGGGATATGTCCAAGTAACTCTTCTTTATATGAACCCATTTCTCAGTTTAGAGAAAATATTTTTATGAAATTACCATGAGCTTAAACGATTCCTTTTTTCGGATTTCAAAATATTGAAATCGACTTTAAAATTTTCAAACTTTTTATGGTCACCTGAAAACATAAAACAATGACCATTTCCTTTCAAAACTAAAATCCTTACATCTTTCGCTTGTTCGGTCTCAATGCATGTGTTGGCAGGACAGTTTCATCCATTGCGAAGACTTGCGCTAACTTGACCATTTTTCTTCTTTCTTCGACGTGTAGCACAAAATTAGCAACAGATTCAGCATAGTTCTCCGGCGGCTTCTGAGCAGTGGTTGTGACGCGACGCAAGATGAACGAGTGCCGCTTCAGGAACGAATTCAGCCATCAAGCGAGATTTGAAATGATAAGATACAAAAAATCTTAACCTCTCTGCTAATGCTCCGTCATCTCGCTAATCCGTCGCCTTGATAATCCGTCACCCAACGGCCGGTCCCAATGGGTGACGGATTATCGAAGTGAATATGGATATTTTATGTATAGTTTATAATATTTTAACCGAATTTGAATAAGATTTGTCTTAATGAGGATTTAAGACAAAAACTTCTCTATTTCAACTACAGTTTTTTGTGACCGTATTAATTTATTCTTCATCCTCTTGAGCAGTTGTCTCTTTTTCATTTCTTTGTGAATCTGGGCAATCGGGTTCAGGCTTAAATTTTTCGATGAAGCTTTTTAAGCATGCTATGTATTTCGTATTATATTTCACTTGACTCAAGTATGATTCATGCTTCAGTCCGAGTGTTTCAACAATGGTAAATAATTGTGGCGCTTTGACTGGAGCATAGTTGTTAGTTCATAGTTGAGTCTCAATAAACTATGAGTATGTCAATTCGTAGTTGGGGAGACCGTGATTCATTGTGTGATCTCTTTTGACTGTGTCATTTTTTTCCAGAATTTTTTGTGTTTGTTTTCAATCACATTTCACTTGACTGGAGTATGATTCATGCTCCAGTCTGAGTGCTTCGACAATGGTAAATAATTGAAGTGCTTTGACTGGAGCATGGTTCATAGTTGAGTCTCAATAAACTATGAGTATGTCAAGGCGTAGTTGGGGAGATCGTGATTCATGGTGTAATCTTATTTCACCGTGTCACCTTTTTTCAGAATTTTTCGTGTTTTTTTAATAACAATTTACTTGGCATACGTATGAGCCACCCGGCCCCACGCGAGCTATTTTGTGTATTGTAATGTTTTTGCTGCCGTGAAACAGTGAAAACAGACGGTTTAAGCAGGAAAATAGGCATTGCAGGAAAGCAATTAAAGTGTTCTGCATAGGCTCATGATTTAAGGTTAATTGTGTTGTGTTTTTTTTAATTTTTATTTGGCTGTTTTTAGCTTTTAGCATTACATTTGAACCTTGACCAAGGCGAGGGTGGTCCGCCGATAGGCGGCCCCCCGAGCTAGTAATTAATAATTAATAAAATAATTCTTCAGGTGAAAATTGATTAACCTAAAGGTTACAAAAAAGTCACACAAATTATTTTTAGGCAAATTTTTTTCAGGGGAAAATTTTTTTCACCATAACATACTGTATTCTTTCAAATAAACCCTTAGGAGAGACTTTTCGAAAGCTTTCGAGATCTAGGGTTGTCAAGACATCGGATACCGTATTTCCTCTAATTACCGCCCCGTGGCGCTTATTTTTCGATCGACCTCTAGAGGAGGCGCTTATTAGAGTCATTTTGAAATTTTCGGGTGGAAATCCAAAATCAAAAAAGCAGAATCGGCAGAGCTCGCAGGAACTAAGAAAACGCAAAAAAACTTGCTCGAAAAAAAATTCCTGCTCTGAAATACAGACCCTTAAAGTCGAGGGGGGGAGGGGGTCGAGGGGGTGGTCGCTTATTAGAAGGGGGCGGTAATTAGAGGAAATACGGTATTTTGAAGCGATTCCTGGAAGACATCTCTAAAGTTTGGAATCCTTGCTTTGCATCGAATCTTAAAAATTTCAAATCCTCGCCTCAAACTTCGATCCTCGAAATTTTTCGAGTTTTCGACGGGCATCTTTGAAATCGCTTTGCTTCGTCAATTACATCGATCTCAATTTTCGTATGCTCAATTAAAACAGAAAAATAGTTTACATATTTTGTAGTTGTTATTTAATCGCTGAAGCGGTTTAAGCACAACAAAAAATAAAAGTCGAAGTTTTTTTAAATCAAAATTCGGTTTGGCTTATCGAAAAATATGTTTGAGCAAAATATGCTACATGTTAAAATAAAATAGTATTTTAATATTTTAGTTGTTACATGCGAGTGTACAAAAAAGGTTAATATTTTGGTAGTACGGTCAAACCTCTTTAACCCGACATCCCAGGAGACCGTCTTCAGGGTGTCGTGTTATCGAGGGAAATTTTCTTTGTGCGGGCCGGCCCTGGGCTGTCGGGTTGTCGGCGTGTCAGGTTATCCAAGTGTCACTTAGCCTTTTTTCTGTTGGCGAACCAAATTGACATTTTTGCTGTTTTTCTGGGGTCTCAGGTTACAATCCACTTAGTGATGACACTTTTCTTTTTTGTGTTTTTTCTTGCTCTGGAAGAAAATTTGGAGGTACTTATAATGTAACACTTCGTTCCTTTATAAAAATACGTTAAATAAATTAATAATCTTTCGAAGTATATTATAGCTTACTGATGGACGGGTGCTAATTTAATATGATTGTTTATTCTCAGTATTTTCCTAATACTAAAGCAAGAGTTTTTAGTTAAAATGTAATCAGGAACATTCTATAATCATCTTATAATAACAAGGTGCAAAAAATTGAAAACATTTGAATAAAGAAAATATTTTTATCTGCGTTATGAATGATAAAAATTCCAACTACACGTGCTTATTGCCCTTTTAAAGCAAAAGAAAGATTTCGACTAAAATTTCAAAAGTAAAAAAATTGGGTCTCCAAAAAAGCACAAATCTTTTTTCAAAAAATCCCATCCTTGATTTTAAACTTAAAATTTCAAATAAAAAAATTAAGAAATTTAGAGAAATAGGTCATTTACGCAGCGCGAACTGAATAACACGTTGTTACATGCTAAATTGTTTTCATATAAATTTTTGAAGTTTTCACTTTGTTTCTGTAAATAAGCTTTTCTATTTCTTAAACAAACTTTAAAATTTGAAGCAGATTTAAAAACTAGCAAACTGTTTACGAGACTTTAGCGGTCATTATGAATATAAATGCATTAAAGAAAACAGAAAGGGAGACATTTACAGAGCGCTTTGAACTTAAAAAAAACAAGAAAAATTTAGTGCTACATGAATGTCCTCTTAATCTTTTATTGCATTAGTAATTTTTTATACGTACTGGCACCGGAGCGAGAGAACGTAACAACATCATTATAACCAAACCCAAAACCAGGTACAAAGATTACATCAGTATCACAACAATGAGATTCTAATAATAGATTCTTGTCATGTCTCTTCTCATTTTCTTTGTAGCAGTCGCTGTTTGTCTTCCATCCATCCGGGTCCAGGCCATGCGCAGTCTGTTTGAAGAGCTTGCTCCACGAGGTGCGGGGATCCAGCTGTTCTTCTTCACGCTGTGCTCGGACTTCAGAGACTGACCGGTACCTGAAACAAAACCAAACCCATCGCTTGACTCGTTATGAACCTCGATGTCCTTAACGCTTCCTTCGGTCGACCCAAACTGGTCCTTGCTATATACGGTAATGGTGATTTCGGTCTTCACCTTCTTTCCAATATTATCTTTGGTCTGAACTAGGCCCCTTTTATCCGGTCCATATAGGTATCTCACGGATGCACCTCCTTCGAGGATCATTTGAATTTCAACCAGACGGTCAGCTACCACCTTTAGAACTGTCACTCCCATAACGGGTATTTGCTCACAGAGCAACTACCGTCCATAATATTGCCACCCAAATTATTCTTTCCAAAAATTCTCTCAACTATTTTAAATTCGAAAGCTCTAAGTTTTAATCGCAATTTAGAATCAAGAGCAGCATAAAATATATTTCGTTAAATAGTTCGAACTTGCTCCAGAAGGGATGTGTCAAATCATCGTCAGTGACCGCTCCAAAAGGTTTTTATTTTTTTGTTGCACGTTATAATTAATTTTTTTACAGACATTCTGTAGGTTATTACTAGAAAACCCGCAATATGGGAGATTTCAAGGATACGGGTTCCGAAAACGAAAACCGACTGGGCAAGGAGCAACCTACACAATTTTTTTTCAATGTGCGCGTAATTTCCGGACACCCTATATGATGTACTCTTTTTTGGCTAAATATGAAATGATTGTTGACTAAACATACATCTAGGCTTAGGTGTTAGCTGTCTAGTCAAAATATTCTTAAATATAGAAAGTTTAATTGAACTTATGCAAGATGGAATGAGTCTAAATTACTTCAACATAGCTCATTTATAAACTAAAGTAAAGATTAAAACTATTTTTTGTGATACTGGACAACACATTGTAACCTCACATTTACTCAGATTGATCATTTTTATGTAACGAAAAATAGAAGGGTCCTCTCTATTAGAAGAGTCGGCGCTACTAGCGAATACCCTCCCCAAGAATCTTAGCTTCTAAAAATCGCTGTAACTACTCTTTGGAACAACAAATTTAGGCTTAGTCCTTAGGCTTAGGGGTAGGCCAGCGTATGGAAGTTATGACTAATAACAGTTTTACGCACTTTTGGGGTGTCTGGAACATACATTTGGGTATTTACAAAAATAGCCTCCACATTAATTTTTACTTAGACTAGTTCTGTAGGGTTAGGCTCAGGGCCTGGCTATTACTAACAAGGGTTTTATTGAAAATTTATTTGGGGGAGGAGGAGCGTAGGCAGGGCGGGAGCGAGGAAGCTATAGCGCCCCCATCAGATTTTTGGAAAAACGTTGTTCATTAACGCAACACCTCCATAGCCCGACACCCCGATAACCCGACAGTCTAAGGCCTGTCCGCACAACGAAATTTTTTCTCGATAACCTGACACCCCACTGATTTTTTACAAAAATTTTCGCGAAAAATCAGAAAAGTTATTCAGAAAAAAAATTTCTCCAATTCTCTCTCCAAAAAGTTAATTTTGTCTTGTCGTCTTCATTTTTTGTCGGCTTCATTCATTATTGACTCATTAAATTTTTGGTTTTTTAGATCAGCGCTGGTATGCAAAAGGCTGTTTCTTTTATTGTTATTGTTGTTGTCTGTCTGACTAAAGTGAGAACCTCGATAAGCCGACACTTCGGTTTTGGAATGAATTTCTGACCTCTTTAACCCGACACCCTGAAAAGGGTCCCCTGGGGTGTCGGGTTATATAAGTTCGACTGTAAAACTCGGGTACTTGTACCGTTGGTCCCCGCACCCATTTTTCAAACAAATCTTTATTTTTCCATAACATTTTTTAACACTAACGAGTACAAACATATAATTTAGAAATTTGCAAACAGAGATAATGAAAGATATTGGGAAATCCTTCAGCTTAAGCCGAAGGGATGGGTGGCTTTAGCCCTCTCCCCCCGTCAGATTTTTCTGGCTGCGCCTCTGGGAGGTCATATCACAGCTTTTTAGCGGTGGGGGAAGTAATCGCTGAAAGTCTATTTAACTGCATATTATAATTTGTCCTATACTTAAGCAAATAATTTATTGTCAAACTGTTGATAGTCCCATTAACGTCGACGTCTTACAAATGTCATCGTTACAAATCAATGTTGAATTTTCTTGCGAATAAAGCATACACGACCTATCCCTTCGCATAAAATTTGAACATTAACAAAATTCAACGCCTTAATTTTCATTACAAGCAGTGCAAATAATTATAAGAACGTATAAGCTTAAATACACAAACAATGTTTTTACAAAGAGTTTCGTATAAAAACCAGGACAGAATTTGATGAAACATTCTTAAATTTGCTAAAAACTTTGTAAAAATGAAAATTATTTTATGTTTGGCATTGATCTGCATTGCAGCAATAGCCACAGTAAGTCATGCAAGAATTTAGGTTTTTGTTTAAAAAAATTGATAAAATTATTGTTAGGCCTGTATTTCGGACGATCTTGCAGAAAGAAGAACTGGTGAAGTGAGCATTGTGACCAACTATACATTTAGTAGAAACCAGAGAAGAAATGAAGAAAACTTAAACAATATAGGCAGAAAGGTAACAAAATAAGCTTAACTAAAAACTGGACTCATTTTTTAACAAGTTGAAAATAATTGGAAATGAGGTGTGGCGATTTAAACAAAACCAGCTGTTTTAACCAGGGCTGTGACTTGTAAATTTTCCGACTCTACCTCCGTCTCACCTCAAATTTCAGCCTCTGCTTTAAACTCTCTGTTCGGAACACTTAGGCATGTTTCTGTCTTTGACCACAGCTTAAGTTTTCAGGCCACAGCCGATTTTACAGCAATTGTAAAAATCACATAATTTTCAAATTATTTACCGTATTTCCTCTAATAAGAGTCCATGGGTGCTTATTTTTCAAACACTCAAAAATCTGAAAATTTTGGGGTCGATCTCAAGATTTTTGAATGAAATTTCAAAATGTAAAAAGCAGAATCGGTAGTACTCGTGGGAGTTAAAAGAATGCATTAAACAGCTTTGCGAAATATTTTTTCCTGGCTGAGATATAGGTCTTCAAAGTTGGGGGTGGGCGCTTATTAGAGGAAATACGGTAGTTAAGAAACAAATGTTTAGAAATGTTTGTTTACTCTTTGTCTTGTTTTCTTGCTGCAAATAAGATTCACGCTTAGGATAGCCCCAGTTAACCACAATTTTAACATTAAAAAAAATTTGGTTTTTTTAATGCTTAAAATTTGAAAATCCAGATTTTTTAAAAAACAAAAATTCTTATCATCTAATTAAAAAGTAATTAGCTTTAAATAGAAATTCGAACAAAGTAATTTTTTAGTTTATAAGCCTCATTAAATCCCTAAATACTTCATTGGAGCAAATTCGATTCAGACAGTTCTACAATAACAAAGGATATCTAGCTGTCTTACTGACTCAAAAGCAATTTGGAGCAAAGGGATGCAAAAAATTGGTTGAACTGACTAAAAAGGCTATTGATTCCATATACCAGGTTAAACTAAAAACATGTTTTAATCCTTCTCTTTAATAAAATCCATTTAGTTGATCAGTGCTAAAGTGCATTGTGGACGAGGAAAATTATTTGTGATCAAAAAGAGAACTGGCTCAACAACGGGTTCTGAAACGAGCAATTATAACAGCACTACAAGAGCACAACCATCTTCTAGCACAACTTCTAGTCAACCGAATTCATACTCCAGAACTTCTTTTGCAACATCTTCTACCTTTACGGCACCAAATTCTGCTTCTACCAATGTTGCCAATTCTTTGGCTTTAAACAACACTATCTGATCTAATGTTTCTTTTGCTAGTGTTCCACCCACAAACAACTTGTTTACAATTGCTACGTCACCAAGGATTGTTGCTCGTGGGTAAAAAAATGTTACTTTAAAAAAACATAAGACTGTTAAATTGATAAAATAAATTATTGCAAGAAATATTACATAAAAATACAAATTACTTAACTATGGGCCTAACTGACTGTAGTTAACACACATAATTAAGCACACGTAGTTAACTTTATAATCATTGGTTTTTGGTGATTCATAGCGAGCCTGGTGACTAACCGGTAACGAACCGGTTGGTTACCGCGGTTACGAACCATCACTCAACTCTAGTTTTATATTTGAGTTCGACCGTAATTAGTAAAACAATGATAAAATACGATAAACAATGTAAAACAATGTTTCTTGTAATCTATTCTTGTAATCTATTCGTCAGAAAATCGTTTGTTAGATTTCAAACATAGTTAGGTAATTTAGCTTTTAAAGATGGTTACTAATTGCATCACAGGCTGACTTTTGAGAGTATTAAAACTGTGAGATAAATGTATTTGTTATGTTGTAGGGCAGGATAGTGAAAGAAAGGGTCTTGTAGATTGTACTTACATTTTATACTTTTATGACTAAATTTACACCTCTTCTATTTCAAAAAAAATCTATGAAACTAATTGTAAAGTTTGTTTTACAAAACTTGCTCCCAGCTTTATTTAATGTCCTTTAATAACATGCTTCCTATAAACAACTGTTCTGCAGCTGTATTAATGGCTAAGTCTCCTCAATTATTTTGGATTCATGCTGCTCATAGCATTTTAGCTATGATTGCTATTATGCTTTTTTGTTGGATGCATAAAACTAGTAAATGGCAGATCCACACAAAACTTTCTACTTCACACAAATTTAAAGGTACTGATACTTTTAAAATTTCAAAAGCAATTGTTTTTTTCTCGATTTCAGCTGTGAAATCACTGGCAGGACATTGAAAACTAGGTGTTTAAACTGGGTGTTAAAAAAATATGCCTTTTTAAAATGATCATAACTTTTTTTACAGGTCGTTTTTCGAAATTCTGTTTTTACAAATCAATTTTTTTCGCATACAATATTTTTTTGGTATATAATGTGAAAAACACGATTTTCGATTGCCCCCTGTGGTTTGGGTGCTGGTCTTTAGATGGTCAGGACTCAAACCACAAGGTGGACCAATACACCAAAAATATTGTTGACGAGAAAAATTGATCTGTAAAAACAGAGATTCCAAAAACAACCTATAAAAAAGTGGCTCTATATGTTCGCGGGTCTAGAAAAAAAAAGATGCCTTCATCCCCCTGTTGATTTTTCTGAAATTTTTTTCTTAAAAGTCTCAAAAGGTGTTTATTGACACTTTTTTTAGCATTTTCAGACAAAAAAACTTTCGGTCAAAAATGTTTACAAAAATGTGAGGACACAAAAATTGACAAAAAATGTGTTTATATAAAATGTGTATTGAAATTTTTTACTTTTTAATTCTTGATACATGATGTTTTAGATAATTTTCTTTGGAGGCTCTTTGTTTTACCTAATATATGCTATTTTCGATTTAATGTTCAACTTTGGATATTTGGTAATTTTATTTATTAACTTATGCCATAAATATATAAACGCCATAAATAACGTTTATCTTTGATATAATCATTTTCGATGTAAAGTTCAAAGTTCAATCCCTACTGAGCAAAATTACCGCGATAAACCTTTTTTTGAGATTTAGCACTCAAGTCAATCAAATTCGATACTGGACTTTTTCATGCCCCTGGGCTGAAAACTTTCCAGAACAACAGATGTTCTGAACATTTTTTTAATTGCAAGAATATAATTGAGCAATTCAAAAATTTTCATCAAAAATTACCTGGGTATGGTTCAAAGTGTTCCTAACACTTTTTATAGCTAGGACTTGGCAAAAAGACCACTTAAATGCATTTATGTTCAAGAGAATTGATTTGATTAGTCTTTAACACACAGAGCATAGAGTGGTCACTTTACTTCGTTAGACGCAGAATTTACTGCTTAAAGGACCCTGTCTCTTCCTTATCATGCCAATTTCAAATGTTTGAATGCGCGTGGGACCACATATATTTTGTCAATAATGTTTTCGAATTAATTTTTTTGTTTTCATTTTGAATTTTAAACGCTATATTGTGATTGATATAAGTCTCATTACGAGAGTGACAAATGTGGAGCAGTGAAAGTCGCGGAGACAGGCCAGTTCGCCCCACGGCCAGTTCGCCCCGTTTTTCAGAACGGCCAGTTCGCCCGCCAGTTCGCCCCGGCCAGTTCGCCCCGTTTTTCAGAATGGCCAGTTCGCCCCGGCCAATTCGCCCCGTTTTTTTCAAACCAATAAATTAACGCTATTTTTGTCTTGAAAAGTATCTTTTTTCAATTTTTTGGCTCACTTTGAGCCTGACAATAATTTTTCTAATATCAATTGATTCTGATAAAAAGTGTTTATGGCATAAATTGAAACTGACAATAATTTGTCTTGACAAGATTTTTTTGAATAAAAATTATATTAGCAAAAACGGTTTCGAAATTAAAAATTCTGTGAAGTATAAAATAAAAAAATTCTAGTGAAAAATAATTCTGTCTTAATTTTGGCTTGTTTTATTTTAGCTTTTTCTCTTAATTTTTGTCTATTTCGCAATGGCGTAGGCTGCAAACACTGTGTAGCACTCTCACTAGAGTGGCACCAAGGTTAAGGAACACGTAGTGCAACTACTGATACTCAAACTTGCGCACGCAAATAGAAAGTCAAACCATCCAACTTGTTTATTGAGAAGGTTTATTGAGAAGGCTGCTATGCAATAACAACAAAAAAACAAAAGTAAGCGAGTCTTACAAATTATTTTTGATCTCTCTGATCCCGAACTGAACAACGTCGAAATGATTTTCTCTAAATCTAATCCATCCGATGCGAGTAGCATTTGTTTCCTGAAAAACAGCAATAAACCACCTTTTTGCAAACTTTTAGTTCAACTTACATCTTCAACGAAAAAGGTTACGTATTTTGGCTCAATTTCCGGCTGGTAAAGGACAAAGTTGAAGTTGTAGCACTTGGATGCTATAAGAAGTTGCATGCTCCGACCCCACTCTCCAGGCTTAGAAAAGGTCGCAGCGTATTCATCCACTCCATCCATTCCACCAAAGTACTTGTTCCATGGAACAGCTTTATTGGCCACGAGAAAATTCATGAGCTCTTTTCGGACGCGCTTGTGCTGATCCTCGCCATCATACACCAAGAAAGAAATAGCTCTAAACAAGAAGACATTGAAAGTTGAAAGAAGAGAAGTACGATATACCTGTGTAAAAGCAGTTGCCATCCGAGTGAATTGGATAGACTTTGATAGGATCATCACTCCATGGATAGACAGGTACTGGTGCAAAATACTCCTTCAAAATTTCAGCTTCTGAATCAAAGTGCATTCTTTTTGCTGAAGACTTCCTGAGAGCTAAACCAAAAACTATTATCTAGAAATAATCTTAAATCAGGAGCGTACTATGAGTTTCGACTTTCTTAGCGAAAGAAGATAGAGCTTCCTCATTTTCTTCGTCTTCCAATATCGGTTCGATCTCTTCCTTCTCGTCTTCTTCATCTTCCGAATCAGTCTCCAACCACTCGTCATCACTTTCATTTTTCCTTTTCCGAGCATCCCTATATCAGTAAAAAAGTCACCGTTATTAGATTTTTCCGTAAATTTACTTTGCTTTCTTTGCCTTCACACCCATCATTTGGCCTATCTCATTAAGATAACCCCAGAAAAATTCTTGGTAAGTTTTGTCATTGTATGCGGCATTGAGGAAGTCAGTAGCATTGTCTTGTAAGTCGAGTATCTTCTTAGTCAACTCAGAATAGCGCTCTTTGGGCTTGTTTGGTTTGATCCTTCCCATTTCAATACCTTCACAGACAGCCTCTTCTCGATAGTGCAGCTAAATTTAAGCAGTTTAAATACACTACAAAAACCGCAGCAAATAACAAATTGCAAACCTCCCGGTTTCTGATAACCCATTCACCCACTCTTGAACGCTTGCGAAAGTGGTACCTCTGCCTTCCGTGGTATGACTCCGCATCATTTGTTGTTCTTGTGGCCATACCGAAGAGCGAAAAGTGCTTTGACCCAAGGCTTAACCAAACTTCTCTGAAAAACGATTAATAAATAAACCCTAAAATTAAAAAACCTAACTTGTAGTAGTCGACGATTTCGTTGAGCTTGCTTATCTGGGTGGGTGTAAGAAGAGCGTGCTGAATAGATTCCCTGATAAGCACCACACATCGTTCCCATTCTGCTGGCGGCGTTAGTTGAAGAGCTCCTATTTGCCTCACGAGTCTTTGAACCTCTGTATCATCACGGTACACTGGGGTCATACCAACTGCTTGCACCTGAAAAAGCAATGTAGCAAATGGAGAATAAAAAGTTGTCGAAAAAATACCTTTCGGTTTAACGCTTGCTTGGCATGAAACGAGCAAATCTTGACTGCAGTATTTGGAAAATGCTTTTGAAAGGAATTGAATGCATTTTTTTCACAGTCAAACATTGCCACCTCAGTCTTAACATTTCCAAACGGCTCCAAAGCTTCCGATACTGAAATTTAGAAATTATTGATCAGAAGGACAATATACAAGATTATTTACACTTTTTCCACATCCGATCATACGTCTCACGATCTTTACTTCGCATCAAAATTGTAGCAAGTGGAGTACAATGAGTTTTCTTGACAAAACCGAAAACTCGATAAATCTGGTAGGTGTCCTGAGGCCTATACTTGAAGCTTCCATCGCAAATAATTTTCTCAGAGCGAGACCATAGCTCCAGCTGCTTGTTAGTCGCAAATATAGCCAAATTTTTCTCTGAAAAAAAAATAGAGAGAAAAAAAGCGCATATAATATGAGATCAGCTTACTTGAATAGAGCAGAAAGCGCTCTTCGAAACACTTGTTTCCCTTCTTTGCCACAGCCCCACGATGAGTGAACTGCAGATTCCTGAATTGGTCCATCTTGAGCTCCTTAAGTTTTTTCACTGCTGGAAATCTCTTTCGGGTGCATCTTCGGAAAAAATGTATCAACGCTTCAGAATTTTCGCAGAGAGCTGCCTGCCTAGCTTTGAGCAATTTTTCTGAAGTAATGAAATTTAGTATAGTAATTTTCGAAAGAGGCATACCTTCATCTTCATTTGTCACATTTTCAAGAATCTTACCCCTCTAAGCGTTTCACGGCAGATGTGGCTGTATCAGTTGATCCAAGAGCCAGCTCAGCACCCAGACTTCGCTTGATCGCTCTTGCTTTGACCTTTAAGCATTGCGTAAGATGTAAGATCGAAAAATCACAAGCTTACTTCGATGCGTTCTTTTGGTCCTGAACAGCAGTGGCTTGCTCCATTGCCTTCTCCAGCCCAGCAAATTTGATCATCCACATCTCGAATTGCAATCAAAGATGGAAGCGGTGTGTCTTTAGCCACTTGTTTTCGATCACGAAGACTTCTACAAGCTGCACACAAGAATGTTATTCGCTCAGTTCCAGTTTTTTGCTTATCTTTCCATTCTTGTAAGTCCATTCATAGCAATGCGATTCTCGATCTTCCAAATAATTAGTTACGGCCAGCATTCGCCTTCCGATTTTTTCTGTGTGAATTAGCTCGACCCTTTCACCTTTCATTGCTTTAGACATTTTGAAGCTCTGAACATTCAAGTCATAGTTACAAAAAATATCTGCAAAGATGTGCAAAAAGCTATTTTTGCATGATGAGCGTAATTACCAAAACTCAAAAAACACTTTACAAAACGGTATTTCACAGTGCTTACCGTCAAACTGTGCTTAATTTAATACAGAAACCAGGTTTCGGAACCCCAAAAACATATAAAATGTTGTTTTGTTCCAACCAAACCATCAGTGGGTTATGTTGTTGCATGTACTATCCAGCTAAACTGCTAATGGTTTATAGAGTGCCAATGGTTCATACAAAATTTTTTGAATAATCAGAAAACTTTTCAGGACAAAAATAGCGTTAATTTATTGGTTTGAAAACGGGCGAATTGGCCGGGGCGAACTGGCCGTTCTGAAAACTGGCGAACTGGCCGTTCTGAAAAACGGGGCGAACTGGCCGGGGCGAACTGACCGTGGGGCGAACTGGCCGTACACCGAAAGTCGCATTACTTGTCCGATCTGGCATTGTCAAGCAACGTTGGGCTCGACTAGTCAATGGTTCTAAGTTTTGAACAAATTTACAAATTTATTTTAAACAATAAAAGCAATCAAAAACAATTTGAGAATATTATTGACAAAATGCGTGTGGTCCACGCGCATTCAAACCTTTGAAATTCCCATGATAAGGAAGAGACAGGGTCCTTTAACAATATGGTGTTTTCGGTTTGAAAATTAAAAAAAATTTCTGGAAAAATTTTGAAAATTTAACAAAATAAATTCAAATACAATCGCCTCTCGATATAACGTACCCTCGATATAACGAGTACTTTTTTTTCAGTTTGGTTGGATTAACCTAAAATAAGGCAAATGGACCTCTCGATATAACGAACTCTTGATATAACGAACTCTCGATATAACGAAACACTGATGTCGGTCCCATCTCTAAAACAACTCTCGATATAACGAACTCTCATAAAATAAAATAAAAAAATTGTTTTTGTTATAAACTTTGTGAATACTTGTGAATACTGAATACTTGTCTTTGTGAATACGTTTGATATAACGAACCTTTTCCGGAAATTTTCGGTACAGAACTCTCGATATAACGAACCTCTTGGGCCGGTCCCCAGGGGTTCGTTGTATCGAGAGGCGACTGTATTGAAATTTTGAGAAGTTTAAATGTTTTTGTCTTGAAAGAAATTTGAAATTTGACACTGAGCTATTTATTGTAAAATTTTAACCAAATCGACCTTGCTTAACACGAATCTGGTGTCAAAATTATTCGAAATTTTCGAGCGCTCGATTCGAAATTCGAAATTTTTTTGCGGCTTTGCGTCTCTTTAAGAAATTTTAAATTTAAGAAATTAATCGAAATCATGATGAATAAACCACACATGACCACTTTACCACACCAAACAAATTTATTGTATAAGCATTTTACACAATTGAATCATTTTCTTGCAACATAAATTTAACAATTTCTTCTGGTTCTTCTTCGTTAGTTTTTCTTGCCATCTTTTCTCGATCCGCCAAATCGGCCTTGATGATGAGTAAGTTAATGCGGTATGCTTGGTCAAACAAGACCTCAGAGAGTTAGCGAAAAGCAAGCTTGCCTTGGAAAAAACACCTTTCTGACGCTACGCTGGAATGAGAAATTGATAAATATTTGCAAGCAAGCACAGCTAAGCTAGGAAAGCGGACAGCCCTTTTCGTCCACCAGTTGTACATGTCCTGGAATATTCGGCCTCGGCAACGGCATTTACTTTTCACCTAGGTTCACGGTTCACTCTTCCTGGAATTCAATTAGAAAATTTATACAGCTTTAAAAATACCAACCACTGTAACCAACCGTTGTTGCATCTTTTCTCTCCAAAATGTCTTGCCCAAACTTATCATCGCGGTTATTGGCAGTTATTCACTTGGAGCAGATGGTTCAGGCATATCCTTTGACAAAATCTTGATGGCTTCTTTCCTGATGTATTCCCACTTGTATTTCGGCATGACTGACAGTCTAGACAAAAATGAAATTTCAATTTATCTACGAAACTTAGCTCAATGACTCACTTGTAGCTAAATCGGGGAAATGCCAAAAAAGAAATGCCGCCAGGTCAACTTGTGAGCGATTTAGTAGATCTTTCGTTCGGAATTATGAGCTTTTATTCATTTTGACCGCAAAACTCGCCGTACAGATTTTTTCAAGATGTTCAGAGAGCCTTCTGACAAAGCACCAGAGTGGAAAGTTATAATACGACGCCTTAATTGCAGGTTGAGAAAGCATTTGGATTTCAATATTAATCAAAAATCAAAACCATTTTTGTACAATCCTTGAAAGGCTGAAGAACTTTGACAATATCCGCAATCTCTTCAAAATCACTGGTTAGCGGAGTTAAGAAAATGTAATAAATATCTCTGCAAAATATTTTCTTGGGCTGAGATATAGGCCCCCAAAGTGATAGTGGGTGAGTTATTAGAGGAAATACGGTAACTCAAAACAGTACAGTGTGAACAGTACAGTGAGACGAAAGAGAACTGTCTCCCGCCAATTCGAATTTCGGACAATCCGCTGCGCTAGAAAACTATGGTCCTTTAAGTGCCTTAGAGACTAAGCAGCAACTACCTTGAAAAGTTTTCAGATGTTATATTTTGTGAGCCTAAGTGATTGCAATTATATGATAGTAAACTGGAAATGCTGTATTATAAAAATACCTGCTACTATTTCTTATATTGGCTTTACTTGCTTTCATGCAATTGTATTCATTGAACGATTGTGTGCCAGCTTATTTGTCAAAACTTACGAGAAGCTTTCTATCAAAGCTGGAATTTTGTCAGTGTTTTTAATGGTAATTGCAAACTTAAATCATACAGTGGCTAATATAAATAGTTTTTTTAGATATTTTTTACGCTTAGTTATACCTTTTATCTATTTTACAATGATGATTTCTTCGTAATGAAGTCTTACTGCAATGTAAATTCTATTTACACAAGTGCTAAAATCACATCAATGAATAATTTTATATTGGTTGTGGATGTAGTAGTGACTTGTACTGACTTTTTGCTTCGACGTTTTATTCACCGCCAGAACCAAAAGTAATTTTGGCTCTCTTACACTCTCTTACAAAGAACACGCCATAACTACCACTTGAAATCGATCATAAGACCCATATAAATATGGTCGATTTACCCTAAAATTTTTCTGACGTCGGCCAACAGATAGCTGTTTTGAGAAATTAAACATTCCCAAGAAAAAGTGCTTGGATCCCTTTGGTCTTGAAATATTGCGCCTAAAATTTTGTGGTTACTTATTTTATACCATCAAAATCTCAATTAACGATTACGCTAATGTCTTTGCCTGACAAAATGATACGGACGAAGCATAAAGTAATCCTGTAGGCGATATTGATGCCGTGTAAAAGAACCACGGTGGTCGTTACACTATCAGCCCAACAACAACAAAAAATAGTATGGTCAAGGTGAACCAAGGAAAATTTTGATAGGAACAATTGTTCATAAGAGAGTAGTTGTAATGGTTAGACTATTTTAATAGGAGACGACAAAAATGTTGGTAGGTCGGGGTTTTGCGAATATCCCGAAAATTTCTAGTGGTTATATTGCAAAAGAAAATAGGAAATAAGCGCTTTTCGGCCGTTGAGCGTTAAATCTAGAAAGAATGTCGATCCTGGCTATTAATATTTATATAAATATAATTTATAATACCGTATTTCCTCTAATAAGAGCCCATGGGCGCTTATTTTTCAAACACCCAAAAATCTCAAAATTTAGGGGTCGATCTCAAGATTTTTGAATGAAATTTCAAAATGTAAAAAGCGGAATCGGTAGAACTCGTGGGAGTTAAGAAAATGCATTAAACAGCTTCTTGGCTGAGATATAGGTCTTCAAAGTTGGGGGTGGGCGCTTATTAGAGCATGGGCGCCTATGAGAGAAAATACGGTAACTCGAGTGGCAGTTTTAGTAGATATATTGTAAGTTTAAAAAATGAATTTCAGCAAAATTCATAATTACAATCTACAATTGGCCTACCAAAATAAAGAGAATATGTTAAGCATTCAACTTATTTTTCCGCTAGCATTAGTGCACTCTTTTGTATTTGTCAGTACTGTATTTATTGTTGCAATTGGCAGGGGATTCTATACTTTCAGTGACTTTTTATCCTTTAATTCTTTTAGTGAAGTTTCTGGATTAGTAAGTTTTTTACCAGCTTTTTTTTAAATAAAAAAGTAGTAAGAGTCGTACAGTGATCCCTTAATTTTTTTAATTTAGTTGCTTGTGAGCAGCAGCTCATAGGTAATTTTTTTGACGAAAATTTGTTTTATAACGATTACTTATACTTTGCCAATAGGCAAACTCCAACGATCTTTCAAATGACCGTTCATTTATTTTTTGGTCTGCTCAAAACAACTGTATCTCAGCTAACTAAAATTATTTTGAATAAAAAATTCAAATGAAATGCAAGCTTCAGTTTTTCTTAAACTGAATAAATATAAATAGGATAATAAATAGGACCTGAATAGACATTCTCAAAATTTGCGCCATAAAAACAAATTTGAGGCAGAAAAAATCTTTTTTTCAGAGGCATACCCATGCGCAACACTGCAAAACCAGAGAATTTTTGTTAATCTTTTCATTTTGGCTTATCTTCAAAAAGTCTGACACTGATGACTTTATGCTACTTTTGAAAATTAGACTAAAAACTTGAAAAATCTAAAGAAGAACGAATTTTAAAGATGAAAAACTGGTCTTTGCCTGTCATTTTTCTGCGCATGAGCATGCATAATTAAAACCATTGAGCGAAACTTATATAGCTATAATTTTACATAAAAAGCTATTTAAGATAGTAATATTCTATATTGTATGCACATTCGCTACATTTATATTGCTGCTTAGGCAATTGGAGAAAAACAATAAAGTTGTTAAGGTGAAAAGTTCCGACAGTGCTGATGTATACTTTAACCAGTTTCAGAGACAAATTAAATAAAAAAATTTGATTCTTCTTTGTAATTACTAGTTTACAGAAAAATAAACAAATTGAAATTCGGTTTTACAATTTCAAAATACCATATTGATTTTGAGCTTCAAATAATGGAGCTTCAACTTGAGGAAAATTATTCAATCGTTAAAAATCGTTTAAAAAGGTCAAAATTTTCATTGAGTGTTGGGTACTGCAGCAACATTATTAGGGTTGTCGGCTGGCCGGCGGATTTTCGGCTTTTCCGGTCGAAAACCGACATTTTTTTGGTTTTCGGCTTACGGCTCGACTCGGCCGGCCGAAAATTTCGGCCGGCCGACCACCCTAGTTATAATGTCACAAAATATCTTTCAAACAGGCGTGAAAATGTTTGTTGTGTTCGCATGCATAACTCTGAGAACTCATTCAGAAATCCAGTTTGTAATGGAGTGATAGCACAAAGTCGTTATCTATTCGTTTTTGTGATGGATACTTTTTTGTCGCATTCTGTAGTCTTCTCTGTAAAATATGTTCGTCACCATAGTTTCCCGGGCGTCGGCGCCGGGTCCCGGCTTGACAATTTTGACGATTTTCGGGCTTGGGTATCGCTGATGAGATTTTCTTCGAGATTGTCAATGACTTGTTGAGTTATGGATTTTGCAAGTAAGGTCACTATAGTTTGCCTTCACTGCAGCGCAAACTGACAATTTTTAAAAAATTAACATCGGA
This sequence comes from Ditylenchus weischeri, assembly GCA_029231635.1. NCBI lineage: Eukaryota > Metazoa > Nematoda > Chromadorea > Rhabditida > Anguinidae > Ditylenchus > Ditylenchus weischeri. The sequence continues at coordinate 26,314 of JAMRYI010000734.1, read as the reverse complement.
TTCATGTTCAGCATGGTTGATTTTCTCAAAAACCGCTCTTACAGCAAGTATTTCAGTGTCAACTATAGAATTCCTCCTCTCAAGACAAAAGTTATTTAAACATTCAAATTTTTAGAAGTTTAAATAAATTTTGTCTTGAGAGGAATTGACAGTGAACTATGTTGACAGTGAGTTGACAGTGAACTATGTATCGTAAGAGCAGTTTTAAAGTGAATCGACCACTCTTAACACGAATCCGGTGTTTGACAAAATTGTCAGTTCGCACTCATACCTGCACGGGCGCCGGCGTCAGCTAAAAAATCTCAACATTCGGGCGCCGGCGCCCGGCGCCACTTCAGCTCCGGCGACCGAATGTTGAGATTTTTCAGCTGTCTTGACAATCTTTTAGTTAATTCAAAATTTTCTCAGATTTTGTTGCAGACAAGTTATGGTTAATTTTATAGTAATTTTTTTTGCAAATTTTGGCAAGGACATAGTCAGGCAAGATACAAAAATACTTAAAAAAAATATATAGCTATAAATTGTAGGCATACCTATCTTTTACAAAAATAGCCAATGATTTATTAGCTATTCCTGCAAGTACTGCAGCTGCTGAGCGTATGTTCAGCATATGTTAACAGCCGCTATGTTAACAGCCGGCAGAAAAAGCTCCACTGGCCCAGTACTTTTAAAAAGCAAAACAATGCTTGCAAAACAATGTTTATAACCGCAATTTGATAAATATTTAATTTCTCATATTTGTTGGCAACAAATTGTTGCTATTCCTGGTACAATAAATTTTTATTTAAAAACATCAAAACATTAGATTAGTCTTTGTTACATTCTATTATTTTATTTACAGAAATGGCTTGATGCCGGCGCCAGGGGTGGACACGGGCCCAAAAATTCACGGCCCGGCCCAGCCCGGCCCGTGGAAATATGGCCCGGCCCGCTCAGTTTGATACGGCCTGCCGGGCTTAAGCCCGAAGCCCGGCTTAAAATTTTTGATTAAACTTTCAGTAATTGCCTCCGAAACTTTTACAAAATTGAGACAATTACAATATAATGATTATAAATATAAAATGATGCGTGCTTTGTCGCATCCTCTTCCTCAATGGAATTGCACCCTCATTGTCTCTTTCATCTTCGTCATCAGACACTGTTGGTGTAGTATGCGTTTCCATCGTTGAGCTTCTCTACCTAAAAGGGTAAAGCGGAAACTCAAGAGTTTGACTATGCCGAGCGACAGTGTAGTCATTTAGCTATCAAAAGAGCAATCCCCACAAAAGGACTAATCGAAGAGTCCACCATGAAGGTTTGAAGGGTCAACTTTCAGTCAACAATACAGTCAACCCTCCCAATACAGTCAATTCTCAGTCAAAAATACTTTCAACTCTCGTGATACAGTCATTTCTCGTAATACAGTCAACTGTCAATTATTATCGGGTTGGCCCAAGCCCGGCCCGACATTTTTCAGCACGGCCCGGCCCAGCCTGTGGGGGTACGGCCCGGCCAGGCCCGGGCCGGGTCGTCAAAAGCCCGGGCCGGGCCGGCCCGTGTCCACCCCTGCCTGGCGCCCGGCGCCGTAATTTCTCTTTTGGGTTTTTCTCAGCGTGCAGGTATGTTCGCACTGCAGTGAAGACAAACTATAGCGACCTAACTTACAGAAGCCAATATTTTTATTATTTTCTTTCCAGATTCGGAATTCCCATAAAATTCTTTACAAAACAGTTTCCTGTTCACACTTTGTTGGTTTGGTGTGAGAAAAGTTATACCGTATTCATTCTATTTACTGTCTACCCCGAAATCCGAAATTTTTAATTTTATGGCGTTGCCTATTGACCTACTATTTTAAATATACTCTTGAGCATGTAACGTACCAAAATGTAGCCCAGATTTCCAGCTACATTTTGGTATGTTACATGCTCAAGAGTATATTAAAAAAATTGGTCAATAGGCAACACTAGGGTTGGATTCGGTCGGTTAACCGAACCGGTCGGTTAACCGAAAACCGGGTTTTTCGGCCAATAAACCGAAACCGAAAACCGGGTTCAGAAAATGGGAAACCGAAAACCGGTATTAAAAAACACCGGTTTTTTCGGTTTATTGTCAGTTGCCTTGAATAGATAATTTATTTTATTTCGCTGCAAATATTATTATTTATTTCTAGTTGCTCCTCTTTTTAACGCTTTCGTCGATATCAATTTTGAGAAATTTGACTCTTTTAGCAAATGCGCGCCAAGATCTGAAAATTTTTCCGTGTTGTAACAATCGAGGCGGAAACGAAGCGCCAATGTCTTATCTGTCGTACTTTTTTGCCGGTGCCAAAAGATCAGTCAACCTCTCATATGATAAATCACCTGAAGACGAAGGGACATGAAGAGCAATATAAAGAATATGCATCTTATACATCAATACTGGTATTTTGGATGGATGAGCGAAACTTTCCAATGATACTGTGTTTTAGACTCCTGCAATTACATCCTTTTTCGGAGCAACTGGGCAAAAGAAGCAGCGCAAAATAGACGAGAATTAGTCAGAATCATGTCATATTTTTATGCTATCCTAGGATGTTCCGACAAGATGGAATTCTACTTATTTAATGCTCATCGGTTTCTTAGAAAACAAAAATGCGCTGCTGAAAATAGAAAATATGTCATTTATTTTATTTCTATTCAGTTAGTCAATAAAAGTCACAGAAAAAAAACCAAAACCGAAAACCGGGTTTGAAAAAAAACCGGTTTTTAAAAACCGACCGATCTCAAAAAAACCGACCGAATCCAACCCTAGGCAACGCCATAAAATTAAAAATTCGGGATTTCGGGGAGGGCAGTTAATAGAGTAAATACGGTAGCCATTTGCAAAAAAGTCTTTATCAAACGGTTGACACTTCAATATTTGGAATTTCGCGGCAGTAAATTTATATGACACACAAGCAAATAACTGGTCAAAGGATAGTCCTACTCTTCTACAAGTTGCAATTTGCAGCTTGTAGAAGATCTTGAGTATATGAAAAGCTATATTCATCTTTCGTACTTTCATGCCAAAAATCTAAAAAGCTTCAATTTTTCAAAAGGCTCTAGCGAAACTTTTTTGATGAAAATTTCAAAACCAAAAACACCGTCGTGTTTAGCGTGAAATTCTGAGTCCAACTAAGCAAAAGCTCGGGATTCCGAGTGTTAATTCGAAAAATTTTCTTGGCCTTTTATTTGGCTCACTTTTTTGCCTATAAAGCTATGCTTTTTCAAAACAGGCCGAAAACTGGAAACACTGCTTATACTACTTTAAACACAAGAAAGGCTGACCGGAACAACTGTTGTTTCTCGTGCAGAATTTTCGAGCCTAGACAAATAATAAAAAATTTACCTTGTTCAGATGGCTCATCAATAAATTTCGTATGAAAAATTTCAAAACCAAATACATCATCGTGTTCAGCACAAAATTCTGAGTCAGGAGTCCTAAAAGTCACGCATCGGAGTGGAATTGTTAATCCAAACTATAGAGTAAAACTTTGTGGGCCTACAAGTAATGCCATATTGAATACACGAAAAACTGTGAATTGAAAATTTTCTGCCTTTAGTTAGCGTGTTTAACATAGCGTGTCCGATAAAAACGCATTGTATATACAGTCAACCCTCGTTAATCCGCCACCCCTAGGGACCGGCCTTAGGGTGGCGGATTAACGAGGGTGGCGGATTATCGAGGTGCGATTACCCTACCTTTACTTAACTTTAGATTTTTTGGGACCGGCCCTAGGGTGGCGGATTAACATCAGCCACCCACCCTCGGTATAACCGAGTAGGTCTGAAGATTGGGTGGAAGGGGTATAACTGAGTAGGTCTGAGGATTGGGTGGGAGGGGTATAACTGAGTAGGTCTGAGGATTGGGTGGGAGGGTATAACTGAGTAGGTCTGAGGATTGGGTGGGAGGGGTATAAACCGAGTAGGTCTGAGGATTGGGTGAGGGGCATAACCGAGTAGGTCTGAGGATTGGGTGGGAGGGGTATAACTAGGGTTGGTTAATTTCCGGAAAATTAAAAACGCTGGAAATTTTCCGGTAATTTTCCGGAAAATAACCGGAAAATTTCCAAAAACTGGAAAATTAACATGATTTTCTAATTCTACCATTTTATCATAACAAATCAATCAAAATCAAACAAATCACCAAATTCTTCATCAAAAATATTAGTATCTTTATTAGTTTCCTCAATAGTTTCTTCCAGTTCTTCCATTTGTTGTTCTTCTCTTGGCGGCTTGAAGAGATCGGCATGCTCCAACATCAGATTGTGCTTGATGAAGGTCACTTGGGAAGCCGTGTCCACATTCATTCTGTTCCGGAGCTTTGTGTGAATTCCACTTCGAAGAGACCAGTTTCTTTCGGTTGGAGCTGCTGAGATAGGCACATTGTGTAGCATTTGGACCACCTTGCAGACGAGAGTATCAGAGAAAAAGGCGGTCCACCAGGTCAGAGCATCCATGGAGTCGACGGCATCCCAGGCATAGCGGCGCTTGTCCCTTGCAAAGATGCTAGTTCCGGCCAGCCAATGCGCCCATTCGGTCAACACCTAAAACATAACAATCAAATCAAGATAATTTCACCCCAGAATAAAAATTGTACCTGTTTTTCTTGGCCTGCAAACACCGGATTCTTCAGAAACTTTTTGGCTAGGAGCTCAATTGCGGCTTGTTTCTGTTGTTGGTTGAGAGATTGTCCTTGGTCCGATGGCTCCAGAACATCCAGCAAATGCGCCACATCAGTCTTTCCAAATTTTTCTCGGCCATTCAGGATCTAAGAATGGTGAACAATGAACAACTTCAATAACAAAACAAACCTCCATCAATCTTCTTTGAGCTCTGGCAGGAATTCACTGTTGCTGATGGCGGCTTTGATGAGGCGGGTTTCTGATCTTCTGTAGCAGCTTCTTGAGTCGACTTCATTTCAATTGCGGTGATTGCTTCGGCCAACGGACAGAGAATTGCCCTGACATGGTTCACATACAGCCAGTCTTCAGTGAGCAGGATTTGTTTGAGCCGGCTGGCTTCATCCTTGAGAGTAGCATCCTTTTCGATCCCGGAGCCCAGATTGCTGGACTTGAGAGATACTTGGTTGGCGTCGATTGATGAGACCAGCTTGGCGTATATCCCCCATCTTGTCTTGACCGAAGCTGAGCACTGTTGATGAACCTCTTTTCAACTTGGCACTTGCTGAGAATGATCTGAGTCTTTTTTCTGCAAACAAAGGTTAGACAAAAACAAAACATATTGATTACCTGAAGAACTTATGATGGCTGAGCATTGATTCAAGCAGTTGGCAATGTCGGTCTTTTGGCGAGGACCTGCAGAGGAATGATCAAGTGAGCCTTGATTGGGAAGAGTCCATGGTACTTGGTGGCATAATTCCCAGGCTTTTCATATTTGCGGCATGATCAGTGGTCTGAGGATTGTGAGGGGTACAACTGAGTAGGTCTGAGGATTGGGTGGGAGGGGTATAACTGAGTAGGTCTGAGGATTGGGTGGAGGGGTATAAATCGAGTAGGTCTGAGGATTGGGTGGTGGGTATAACTGGTGGTGCCTGAGGATTGGGTGAGGTATAACTGAGTAGGTCTGAGGATTGGGTGGGTGGGTATAACTATAGGTCTGAGGATTGGTGGGAGGGGTATAACTGAGTAGGTCTGAGGATTGGGTGGGAGGGGTATAACTGAGTAGGTCTGAGGATTGGGTGAGGGGTATAAACTGAGTAGGTCTAGAGGATTGGGTGAGGGGTATAACTGAGCAGGTCTGAGGATTCTGGGGGTATAACCGAGTAGGTCTGAGATTGGGTGGGAGGGTACACTGAGTAGGTCTGAGGATTGGGTGGGAGGGGTATAACTGAGTAGGTCTGAGGATTGTGGAGAAGTATAAACTGAGTAGGTCTGAGGATTCTGTGGAGGGGTATAAAGGTCTCTGAGTGACTGTGAGGCAACCTGAGTAGGTCGAGGATTGGGTGGGAGGGGTATAACGAGTAGGTCTGAGGATTGGGTGGGAGGTATAACTATAGGTCTGAGAATGGGAGGTATAACTGAGTAGTCTGAGGATTGGGTGAGGGGGTATAACTGAGTAGGTCTGAGGATTGGGTGGAGGGGTATAACTGAGTAGGTCTGAGGATTGGGTGGGAGGGGTATAACTGAGTAGGTCTGAGGATTGGGAGGGGTATAACTGAGTAGGTCTGAGGATTGGGTGGGAGGGGTATAACCGAGTAGGTCTGAGGATTGGGTGGGAGGGGTATAACCGAGTAGCGCCAAATTGTCCTTTTATACTGGCTTTAAACATCTGGTTCCAAAAGTGTAAAAAAAATGCGATCGGCTTTATTAACAGTCTGCTTTAAGTGAATTTTAAGTGCTACGCAACTTTTTAATTAGTCTGGTTTCTTTTAAAGAGATTTGTTATTTGATTGAATCTAATCTATTTTTTATTTTTCATAATTAAATAAACCCTGTTTTTTCAGCTTAGGGGAATGACCGTGCGTTTTAAAAAATGAAGGCGGATACAAGCAAATTTTTTTGAATCGTTCAAAAAAGAAAAGGTTCACTGGTCCCCACCTTTTGTCCATGTAGCGCACGGGCATGCCCCTTTAAAAACATACCAGCTACCAATGGGAATACTTTTCGGTTTGATTTAGTGTGGCCCCCAGCTGACGCAACTTGCTAAACATCCTCTCGTCTTCAGCTGTTGATGCTGGGATACAGAGCAACTTGAGGGCGAGCTTAACGAGTCCAGGAAATTCGATTGGCGATGAGTAAGAAAAGAAGTTGGAAACGATCGAAAATTGCGGGGTATTGAAAATATTGGGATTTTGAAAAGGGGGGATTTTGAAGAGGTGGGATTTTGAAGAGGCGGGATTTTCAAAATTATTTATTGGGCGGGCCGGCCCGGCTCGCTCACCTCGGAAATCTATGAACCAGGCTCTGACATGCCTAATGCAAAAAATAGTCAGTAGACGTTTTTTTATAGTGGCTAAATTTTGTTAAAACTATAACAAACTTTTTTTGAATTTTTGTAGCATATTAACGAGTACAATACAGTGGTTGTTTCGTGGTATGCTCTTGCTTTGAAAAAAAAAACGTTTAGTAGAATTTATTTGCAATTAAAACCTTTAAAAAAAGTTCATTTTGAGTATAAAGCAATTAACTTCACACATCTAGTCATTATTAAGAATTTATTTATTCCAAAGTTTGTTTGTACAACGCTTTAAGCTCAAAAATGTCATCTGCTTTTATGCCGCCTATTAATAACTGTTCTGCAGCTTCGTTAATAGTTAAATCATCTGTTTTGTTGTATATTCACATTGTTCATAGTGTATTATGCTTGATTGCTATATTTCTATATACTATCTGTTTCAAACTGGTAATTGACAAATCTAAGAAAAATTTCTTGCTTCACACCAATTTGAAGGTAATCTGAAAGTTTAGTTAATGAATATGCAAGTGTCGATAAGTTTATATACAAAAAACTTATTTAGTTTCAAAGTATGGTTGGGATATTGACCGGTTAATATTTTTTCAGTTAATTTCCCTGTAAATTACAGTTAAATATCTTAAAATTTGATAAATCGCAGTGAATATCTTTTTAAACTCTTCTTACTATTTTTGCTAGTTTTATTTACTAAATAACAACAATTTTTTGTTAGCATTAAAGAGTAAAAACTAAAATCATAAATTTTTCATTAAAAGACATGTAAAATTAATCAGTGTTTTCAACTTAAAGGCATGTTGTCCCTATGCTTCAAACCCGACAAAAATCAACAAAAAAACAACTTTATTGACGAACAACATATTTTTCTCCCCCTTTCCTGCTTTCAACAACTCTTTCTGCCCAAGTAGTCATAACTTTCATAACATTCGTCAAAATGTGCCTTTATGTTCAAAAAAAATTAAAGGCAAAATTTTCAAATTAAGGGCAATGCCTTTAATTAAGGGATATAATCGGACCCCTGATAGTCCTGCAAATAACATATTAACTTTATGTTCAATAATATGATTTTTAAACTTATTGTGGGCCTTGTATATGGAGATTGGACATTTTGTCGCCGGACATTTTTCCGCATTAGAAATTTTCCAACGGATATTTTCTCGCCAATCATTTTTCCGCCGGACACTTTATTTGTTTTCACTGGTTTTGTGCTTATTCTTTGATATTTTTAGCAAATGGCTTATTTAGAAAACAAGGACCTCAATATGCTATAATTTGTTAGTTGAATACCGAGGTAAATCTGCTGTTTGTCCCCCTCCCCACTCATATTTTTGAAATTTATTGCGTTTGAGCGGGATTTTTTGCTGCTGTCACACAAAATTCATATTCTTATTTTTATTCAGTTATTTACAGTTCATTTACTATTTAATTGATTTATTTACTTTTATTTATTTACACTCAAGATCTTTTCATATAAATTCCCGAGATTGAAACTACGAAGTTCTTCCATTGTCTAAAAATATAATTGGTAAATAAAGTAAATAACCAGTAAATAAATCAACTGAATAAAAATATGAATTTTGTGTGATAGCAGCAAAAAATCCCGCTCAAACGCAATAAATTTCAAAAATATGGGTGGGGGGGGACAAACAGCAGAAGTACCAATACCGATATTTCACAAGATGCTTCTTCATCTCTGCAGACAGCTCGAAAAACGCACGCCTGGTTGAAAAAATCTAATGACTCCAAGATGGCTGAGTGTGTGTACTGAAGCGAAAAAAAAAGATCTTTGAATAATAGTGTCCATTGTGTGTAATTTTTTTAATTTTATTGTTAATACATAAAGTTATGCGGAAGTCGTAATTAATTGTGAAAAGAATTTTAAGTGAATAAAGGACACAACAATTTCGTAAAACGACCTACCTACGCAATTTTTTTTCACACCTGGTACCTGTCGAGGTGTTCATCATTAGGCAGTCTACCGATTAAATCAACATCCTTTTGAGCAACATCTTTTTTTATCAGATTTTAGGTCTTTATAACTCATTTCTTGAGTTGGTACTCCGGCGATGATATTACCGAGAAATTAGTACTCAGGTGTTAGTTCCATGGAGGTGAACAGGTAGAAGAGCCATACTACGTTAGTAGGGTTTTGTAGGTACGTTGTTTTGGTATTTTCTAACCGTGTTTAAAACATGATTCTGGGTAGAATACATAGCCGCACACAGGACTTTAAAAATTTTCTGACGGGGGGAGGCTAAAAAAAATTTTCAGTCAATAAAAAATAATTTTTGCGGGGGAATTTTAACCTGTAACCTTAAAAATTGAAGAATCAATTATCGAGGATCGATTTGTAAAGGATTAATTAACCTAGAATCTAGATCAAAAAAGTAAAAAACACATAAAAATATCCGTCGGAAAATTGCTAATGCAAAAAAATGACCGCGGAAAAATGTTCGTTGGGATGTCCTATCCCCATATACAAGGCACACGATAAGCTTATAAAATCATATTATTGAACATAAAATTAATATGTTTTTTGGGGGACTAAGTCCTAAAAAGGAGACTTTTGTGAGAACAATGGCATATTTTGGCTATTTTGGGACTATTTTTAGTCCTGATTTAGTCTCGTTATGATTATGCTGGACTAATAGGACTTTTTCGGACCACGTTTAGTCCCGGTTTGTCCCCAAAAAGGGCAAAAATCACACCCCTGCTTGGAATACACTGCTTAAAACGCGACTTTCAGTTTTGACTTACTTCATTGGCCTAATTATGGGATCACATTAAGGACTCACTAAAAATAAATGCCAAAAATATAGAAGTTAATGTAAAAGAAGTATCGGATTTATGAAAATATCTGACTGTAAAATTAGCAGCTTCTGGTGCAGAATTTCATGGAAAATTTTTCTATCTGTGTGGATTTTTTAGATCAAAAAATTTTGTGAAAAAATGCATCTAACTTTTTCTACAAACGTTATAACAAAAGATCAATGTCAATGAGTCAATGACGCTTCTTATGACACCTTAATTATAAAAATGGTACAATTTATGCAAAATCAATGTGTAGGCTGTAAGACAAATTGCACTAGCTTTTTTTGCTAAGCAAACCTGTACTTCTGACACCAAACTCGTGTTTAGCGTAGTCAATTTGCTTATGAAACTGCTCTTTTAATTCCAAAGTCACTGTCAAATTTCATAAATCCACTCAAGACAAAAAACATTTAAATAACGAAAATCAAATATTTATTGTCTTGAGCGGAATTAGAAACTTGAAGTGATTTTGGAATGTGAGCAGTTTTATAAGAAAATTGACCACGGTGAACACGAGCTTGGTGTCAGAGTTAAGCAGAAAAAAGGTTAGAGCAATTTTTCTTGCAACATAAACATTGATTTTGCATAAAGTGTCACAGTTTTATAATAAACTATTACTGTACTCGGTGTCAAAAGAAGCGCCATACATTGTTCTATCTTTCGTCGCAAAATAACTTAGATTCATTTTTTCACAAAAATTTCGTGATTTTAAAGTACCAACTAAATTTGAAATGCACTTTTCTCGCAATATACCAAGCAAAAATAAAATAATAAATGTGCGTTAGAATGCGCAATCCACCTCTACAAAATAATATATAATACATACGTAAATGGTAATGTTATCAAAATTCACACAGCTTTTTACATAACCCTTTTTCTAGTAATTTTAGTTATTTTTAAAAAATGGGAGGTTTAGCAGAAAAGTTGCCCTTCTAAAAAAATCCACCGGGATAGAAAGATTCTTAAAATTCTGCACCAGAAGCTGCTAGTCTCACAGTCAAAACTTCCCGTGTTAAGAGGTGCCGTTTATTGGGAGCCCTAAATCGGGACTCGCCTGTGATATTAATAATTTATAAATACTTAAATTACCGTATTTATTCTAATTGACGGATAGTCTCTATTTCAAGGGTAGTCTCTAATAAACGGGTAACCCACGAGCATGGTAAAAAAATAGACGGGTAGTCTTTAATAGATGGGTAATCTTTGATAGACGAGTACCATTTCAAGGGAAGAGTGTCAAAAAAGTGAAACGTTCCAATCTAAATTCAAACATTTGGTTATACCTAAAAGGCTTAAAAATCAGTGATCTTGCTGTTTATATCTGTTGTCTTTCGTTTCTCTCTGTCTAAGCCTGTATGAAATTTATTTTTTCTACCTAAGGTGCATATTAGGGCTGCAGCCGGGTTCTGTTTTTCTGCTTCCGTTTTTTTTTCTTTTTGAAAAAAACCGGCTGCAGCCCTGGTGCATATATTAGCTAAGAATCGGAAAATAAGATGAACATTAAGATCCAAGAGTCAAGATCATCACGCAAGCCCAAAACACCTTTTATTTACTTTTATGCAAAAAGTATTGGTATTGTGTTGGTAAGTTTTTGCCTCGGCTCACCCAAGCTGAATCGACTACTGCCGGTCGAGGTTAATTAAGTGGTGCGGGTAAAGGCAAAGTGTGCCGTTTCATTTGGATGTCTCGTGGAATATTACGTTCAAACCCAAAATCCGTCAGCTCCACGAAAAATGAATTATTCAACTACCGAATTCTCAATTAAAATCTTGCGGAATAAATAATGTCAATGCCTTTTTATCTAAAATTGCTGGTAGTTTGTTCAAGATGTAAGTCAAATTTGGAGGTCGAAAAATAGACGGGTAGTGTCTATTTGAAGAATAGTCTCTAATAGACGGGTACCTCTCGAGGGGGGTTAAAAAATAGACGGGTATACCCATCTATAAGAATAAATATGGTAATTTAAAAAAACTGCTAGTAAATTATTAATTTGTGCAATTTAGATTATATTTTTTGGAGGTTCTCTGTTTTACTTGACATATGCTATCTTTGATTTGGTTTACAATTTTGGATATGTGGTACCTTTTTCAGATTTTTTCATAATACTCTTGATAACTTTGTATTTACCGAAAATCATGAAAAATCAGAGAAAGTTCTGGTCAATCTTGATTTTTTTATAATGGATGAATGAAAAGTTAAAAACTAAAATCAGTAAAGCTTGCGTTAATTAGAAAAACGCGATAAACAGTAATGCGAAATATTTGTTTTGAGATGTTAAAATCAAGATCTTAAAAATTAAGGAGGTAGGGGCGAAGGGAAAAAGGGAAAGAAAAAGAAAATTTAGTTGCTTATATTAAACTATAATTGACCAAAGAGTGATCCACTGAGCATAGGTTTCAAGAAAATTAGGTCGCGCATTTTTTAACCTGTAATTAACTAAAAATTAGGAACTTGTGCACCAGTAAAAATGGACCACTTCTCGAGAATAGTTGGCCATGACGAAAAAATGAAAATTTTTCTTTTGTTCCTATCTTATAGCCTGAACTCTGGGGAGCTCACAACAACTGCACTCTTTCCAAAATGATACTATAGGAACCGAGCAATAACCGAAAGAAACCCATTTTATGTCTTTTTTATTTTAATTCTCTTCTTTATTTTTTTGACGCGATGGCGATCCTAATTTTTTTGCATCGTGTAGCGCTTTTCCTGCGCTTCAAAACAGGCTCAAAGAAAATTTCTAGTGCCAACCATGGATGTCAAAAGCGATAAAAAGATTAAAAAGCGAGAAAATTTTTGGGGTTCTGTCAAAACTCCAAAGCGTTATTAAATTTTCATCGCTTTTTTATCGCTTTTTATCGCTTTTATAATATACTTCAAAATGTATTCTGGTATTAGTTCTTGAAGAATTTCAAGGTGAATTACTTAACGTTCAACCAGCTTTTTGCATGCTTTCATTAGTTTGAATTCGTGAAATGACAAAAAGTTAAGCAACATCTCTCAGATAAAGTGAACGGAGTTGAATTATGGTTGCAATTTTTTCTGGATGCAGCCTGTTTCTCGTGAAGTCCCCCACGATTCATCGTAGCTCGATGAATTCGCTCGTGCTCATGCAGAAGACGCTTGGCCTCCAAACATTAGCTTCGCTAAATGAGCAAGACGAGGAAAGACCTAATTTCAAAATTATCGTTGGAATTCAGCAAACAACAAATTTGTCACCTTCAGATTTTCCTTCCAAAATTGAATCGGCTTTTCATATGGCCTAACAAGGCTGTAATTGTTCAATTCTCCTTCCAAAGCTATCGGCGGAGCAAGTTGGAATAAAGCAATAGTAGCGATTGGAACCAATGGAAGCGGCATTTCCGGTGTGATTGACTCGGCATATTCGTATACAGCTCTTTTTATCTAAATTCACTAGGACTTTATTTTTAGGAAATTAGACTGTGCTTAACCTTTTCATAATTCTGCATAGGTATTTCACCACCTAGTCTCGGCTGGCGACTGTAGGGCTTTGCTAGCAGCGTTTCGAAGTTCTTCATTCTGCCTAAAGTCATCAAGTCAAGATGAAAATTTAATCTGAAGTTTTTCCCACTCACCTCAACTTGTTTACCCATTTTTCCGTGAGATAAAGGCTGACTTCCACTTCTGCACAGGTTTCTTCCATTTGGTTTGACAGCTCCGAAGTTTTGTATTGACGGGTAGCTCGCTTGGCAATCGTTTCTCCAACGTGGCACATACAAGGCATATGATTTTCACCTCCGAGGCAGCAAACATTGGACCCTTCATCAGTTGTTACGAAGAGCTTAGACATATCATGAGCTTGTATATCATATTCTTGCAGTTGTTCACTGAGAAGTTTTTGCACATATAGACATGTCTTCTTGACGGAAGGCGAAAGAAGCGAAAAGGCAATCACAAAGTCCTGCTTGCACCTACAGAAATTGTTTTAATTTACTAGAAGCAGTCAGAAACTAAAGATACTGAGCAGTTGTTGTCCACAAAGTGAGCAGTCACAGCAAGGTAATCGACATTCTTTTTGGCGAAATCCAGTGTTATTCCCCCTCCAATAGTTTTCAACAGCTCCATTTTTGACAAGACATCAGCTTTCACCATTTTCGACTTTTCATCGATCCGCTTGCTCATTGTATTTCTTGAAGGTAGCAAATCCTTGGCAGTCTTCTTTGAGCCAGCAAACTCAGACACGATCCTATAACCACAAACTTTAAAAGTTCTTGCAAAACCTAATAAAGAGTCACGACAGGTTACGAAAAGAATGAAGAAAATCGATAAAGCTCTGATCACTCATTAAGTTTACTGATTGGCTAGAGGTGACAATAAACTTCAGAAGGGCGTCATTCATATTACTCTGTGATGCTGGTTTATTTCCGACGTGCAATCCAATGTTATAGCTTTTAAAAAAAAGAAAATTTTCTAAAAAATAGCTTTCATGTACCTGCGATTCTCGCCAGCTTTCTTATTGAGTATACCCCGACATTCATCTTCTTTGCAAACGACCTTATTTGTGAGCTCCCCATCGTTGAGTAAGATGTCGAACCACCCACCATATTGCTTGCTGTTCCAAGGGATAACTTTATCACGCTCAGGATCGAAAACTTCCTAAAATAGTAGGTAAGTTAACACAGAAACCTGAAAAAGTTTACTTTGACTCTTCTGGATCGCTTGGTCACTGGACTATCACTCATTGCAAAAACCTAAAATCGATGAATATTTTTTAGTCAATACTCTTGATACAGTGTAGCTTCAATGTTGTGTGGGATTTGTACGGTTCCCAGAGGGACCGTATCGACCATATCAAGGATTGACTTTAAAGGCGTCATGAAAGCGATAAAAAGCGATAAAAAGACTGAAAAGCGATAAAAAGACTGAAAAAATTCAAACAAGAATTAATTCTCGTTTGAATTTTTATCGCTTTTTGATCTTTTTATCGCTTTTGACATCCATAATGCCAACTGTGGTCTAACAAGCACTTTTTAAAAAAGATTTGTCGTAAAACTTTTTTGGTGCGTTGGCGTTATGTGCCTTTTGTCCCAAATGGGAAAAAGGGTACATAACGTACAGTGATTTAAAAACTCACTCTCATCCTCAACCTCAACTCGAAAAACTCAACTTATCCTCCACTCAATCTCATCCTCAACTCAACCTTAACTCAACCTCAACTTAATCTCAACTTTAACTATATGCTCTACGTTAAGTTATTATTTTCTGTCATTGTTCTCGTCAAGTCAGTCAGGCATGTTTGGGAAAAACGCAGTCGGGATGCAGTCTGGAATAAATATGTAGAAGTGCTAGTCATAGGAGAATGAAAGATGAAAGTGCTCACATGTAGATATTTGAGTCTGGCCTTTTTACCTGTATGTTTTCCGGTGATCGCAAATCATAAGACAGCCGTTACGAAACACTGGGAAAAGATGCATCAGGACAAGGAATAGCCAGCCAAGAAAATTCGTCTTTCTGTGATTGAGCAAGATATTGAGCCAAAGGAAAAGTAAGGAAATAGTAAAACTTCTACTGTATCCACGTTTTTCTCTTAGGTCGAGCAAAATTTGGAATGCCCTCTGCGCAGTACTGTCTATTCCGCCATTGCCTGCAAAGATCTTCTTGCACACACTTAGGCGTCGATTTCTCCAAATCGTCTCTCCGAAGATAGAAGTAAAATTCGTTAATTTTTGTCTTCTCTGTACCTTTTTACCGACTTAAAACCGACTCTTAAAAATTTACCGACTCTTAAAAATTAAAAAATTTTACCAATTAAAAAATTAAAAAATTTTATTAAAAAATTTTACCTTAAAAATTTTACCGACTCTTAAAAATTAATTATTAAAAATCTCAATTTAAAATTACTTTTTTTAATAAATCGAACATAATTTTCAGTTGCTATACTTTGTAAACTTAGACGACTGTAAATATATGATGGTCAGCTGGAAATGTGCTATCACTAAAATACCTGTTATTTTCTGTTTTATTGGCTTCACTTGCTTTCACATAATTGTATTTCTTGAACGATTGTGTGCCAGCTTGTTTGTCAAAACCTATGAGAAGCTTTCCATCAAAGCCGGAATTTTTTCAGTATTCATAATGGTAATTCTGAAATTTTTAAGCAATTAGATTGATAAAAAAATTAGTCTTTTTCTAAAATATCTGCTTTTGTTTGAAAATTTTAAAAATTTCAGGTGCATTGCATGACTTCTTTAACCTCACGGTAACGTGAATATTTTATGTCTGCTGAGGGGCATTTTGCGGACTACCAAAAAAACACCCTAAACGAAAGACATCGCTTTAAATACTTCTTTAAACAGTCCGCTTTTTCTGTAACCATCTATAAGGTCTGAAAATAATAATGTAGGTGACGTACAACTGTTTCCAATATGTTTTTATGCCCTACCCAACATTAAAAAGACATACGCCCGATTTGATTGAGAAAAGATATTCATGAGCTCGTTTATTAGACCGTGATCATAGTCGAGAGAGGCGAGAAAGCAGGGACCGTATTATTTTAAACACTTTTTGAACATCACTTTCGATTGGTCGTTTCAACAGATCATAATTCGTTGCAATCAGCCGTGATAGAGAAGACCTTAATTTTTTCGAAGGGTACTTAAAATTTTAAAATAAATCTTAATTAAAACGAATCCTGGAAATTTTAAATAAAAATTACGTCTTATTGGTGAATACCTTTTTCAACATCAAATAGACCCCCAACGTTCTTTCAAAAATAAAAACGTAAAAAATATATTTTTTAAATAAATTAGAAAATGAAGTAATTTCTCCGCATCCAGAATGGCTAGCAAAATTCAATCCCCCAATTGTAACTGCGCGGTATACTGTATCCTAGTCGGAATTCCACAAAAGCGTGAGCCGACAGTTTATATATTTTATAATCATAAAAAAAATTTTATAAGATCTTACAACTTATTCTTCGGTGCTTCCCAGTCACACTACCAGGCCACTACCAGTGTTTTTAGTAGCGTAAAGCAGCGTTTTGAGCGTAAGATGTTTATTGTAAAATTCTTTTGAAAACAAAGATAAAATGACTTTTAGTCTAATATTTTCCTCTCCGAGACAAAAAAACCTTTTAATATTCTGACTCCGATGCGTGACTTTTCCCTGACTCGCAAAAAATTCCCGCAAACTGTGAAATTTAACTCTATCTTGTAGAGCATAGTCGATTGAGTTATAAAGAGTGCTTTAAATGTTTCCGCCGACTTTTCGAGCTCATTTTTAGTAATAATTTTTTATTCCAAAAAAAAATCCAAAATTATTCCAAACATATGGTTTTGTAGCCCCGCCTCTTCTCTTTCGAATGGTTTATAAAGTTTATTAAAAATATTTAAAAGTAGTCATTATTTAGCTCCAAGCACCTGTCAGGTCGTTTTGAAGTTTTGTAAAGAATTTTCATCACTTTAACTGCTCAAAAGATTAATTCAGGATTCATCGCTTCAACAACATTTTATGCTATCTTTTAGTGCAGTTCAAGAAGAATATTTTGAAAATCTGAGTGTTGAGATATGCTTTTCAAAAAAAACGATATCTTCAAAAAAGACTAAATGCAAATTTTTTCAACCTTTTCTAATTTTGGTCATTTTTTGAAGATATCGATTTTTCCAAAAAGCCATATCTCAACACTCGGATTTTGGTTAGTTAATTTATTAACTTCAAGGGTCTCTCGGTATATAAAGAAGGATAGAGAGTTTTTAGTAAAATAAATGTGCAAAAATGTTTCTACCATCCAGAAGACATCCACAGAACAAGGCCTAAACCACATGAGGGACCAGTCGCAAATCGTATTTTTGACATTACATAACAAAAAAAAATCATCGCAAATTGAGTTGATCTGTAAAAACTGTTTTTAACGCTTTCTAGAACAAGTTACGGCATAAACGAAAGTTCCAAAATCCTTGAAACATCCTGTAAAAAACCAAAGGGGTAATAAGTCATTTTTGAAATTTTTCTTAAAAATTTTTTGCTAAAGCTCTCTGAAGTTTTTTATTTGTTGTCTTCGAAAGTACAAAAAACGGCCAAGACAAAATATAAAAAAAATCCAGTATTCAGAGGGCTCTAGCAAAAAATTTTCAAATAAAAATTTAAAAACAAATAGCACCACCATGTTCAGCACGAAATTCTGAATCAGAAGTCCTAAAAGTCACACATCGGAGTAGGAGTGTTCAATCACAACTTTTGCCTTTATGGTCTTTTACAAAATTCCCCTACTTTAAATAAGAAATTAAACTTGTTCTCATTGAGAAGATTGAGAGTAAAACTTTTCTCTTTGATTGACATTGAGATCTCAATAAGGTTCTTAACCTATTTGTGTGAGTAACTTTTAAGACAACTAGAAAAATAAAATATTGAAATAAATAAAGCCAAGTTTAGATGTTTTTGACATTTTGCTACTCATTTTATGTGTTTTACAATGACGATTATTTTGTAATAAAGTCTTACTGCAACGTGAATTCTACTTACACAACTGCCAAAATTACTGCTTCAAATAACTATGTTTTGATTGTAGATGTCATAGTTACATTTAATGACTTTTTGCTGCGCCGTCTCATTCACCGTCAGAACAAAAAGTAGGCAATTGTATGACCCAAATACGAATAAAGTAGAAAATTTCAAAAAACTGAGAACTCATACGCCTAGCTTGTAAATTTACTTAAAGCTACAAATATTATTTTCAGCAAAATTCACAACTACAATCTACAAATGGCTTACCAAATCAGAGAAAATATGATAAGCATCCAACTGATTTTGCCACTAGCACTTGTGCATTCTTTTGTATTTATAAGCTGCTTGGCTTGCATTTCGATCGGCAAAACATTCTTCATCTTCAGCGACTTTTTGTTATTTTCATATTTTGGTGAAAGCGCAGCATTGTTAAGTTTTTGTCTTCAGTAAATTTTGAAGTTATTAATGTAAAAACAGTGCAAAGGCATTAAGAGTTTAGAAAACTCATTAGAATTGACTCATTAGAATTAAAGTGATACTTCAAATTTCGAGTTTTACTTCAAAAGTGGGGAAAACATGGAATGCTCAAGCAGGGTCATCAAACTCAGAACCCTGGAAATTTTTCGAATGTTTTCCACCAAAAAGTATAATGTGGCTAAACTCTACAGTTCCTTCTTAAAATCGCCCTAAGTCATGTGTCTGGTGTGTATTAGGGTCAGAAGTGTGTTGAAATTTTGGAGATAGTTTGATATGCGCGCACAGACTTACCTTGCCGAGAAAAACTCATAATCAAAAATGCTTCAAGAGGTTTTTTTAAGCTCTAGGGACCGAAACAGGGAGAAAATCTTTAAACCAGCAATTTACCTTGGTCTCCAAGGCAAAAACCCAAATTTTTTCAAAAAAAAATTAAAGTTGGAGGAGACGTCTTTCCTAGCCTTTTTTCACATTTTCTAAATATTTCTGAGCCTGAAACACACAAAAAACACGATTCAGGGCAATTTAAGAAGAGAGCCGTAAAATAGAGTCCAGCCTACAATGCAATTGTTTTTCAAGCATGTGGAGTTTTGAAAAAACACTTTTGAATTTTTGCACATAACAGTGAAAAAAACGCTGTTTAACAGTTGAACTGGTAATGAAATGGGTTGACATTCATAAAAACTCCTTCGCTGAATTTTTTTTATGATTAATAATAAATCAAATATCAAATAATAGCATCCTAAAAAATATACGGTCTCTAGCTTCAAAAAAAGCGTATCCGTATTTTAATATAATTGCTTTGTAATTTGTAATACTCATAGAAATATACTTGCAGGGTGAGATTACGACGGACAGAAATTCAAAAATACATCAGAAATTTACAAAAAAAAATACTATAATTCTTTTGTTAAGTAAAACTTTTTAGGCAGTAGTTTTTTACATTATCTGCACATTTGCCACATTTATACTGCTGCTCAGACAATTGGAAAAAAATAAGACAAATATTGATGTGAAAAGCTCTAGTACTGCTGATGTTTACTTCAATCAATTCCAGCTACAAATAAAATGAATTTCTTTTCAAATTCTTTTTTCATATCAATTAACAAAACTTGTTATGATTTTTCAATCTTTTTTGTGTTACTAATCTGTAGACGTCTTTAAAATTTTTCTTGAAAATTTTTTTCTATTCAGTTCATATTTCCTAGACCTTTTGCAGTCATACGGAAAAAATTTTGTATCATGAAAGCACTGTCAATTTTGCGTCGAGTTATTTTTTATCAAGTATTTTTTCTATTATTTTGCGTTGCTTTGTAAGCATATGCTTTTAAGTAGTTTTCTGGTAGTTTAGTAATTTTAGTTAGTAGTTTACAACTGGTAGTTTACTTCTACCGTATATTATTTGTACATTCGCCACATTTTAAAAAATCGATAAAGCAATTGACCATTTTGTTTTTTTGTGTTTTTGTTATTTTTTGGCGGTATCGTCATTACAAAATAGGGGTTTGCAAAATAGACGGTTTTCAAAATGCAGAAGTATGCCAGAGGAGTGGGTAGGTATGCCAGAAGAAGAAAAACGTAATCGTGCAACTCTGCTTTCTTTGATTCAGCAATGGATTCGACCGGTACTACAATCATTGCTGACGGTTGGCGTGCGTATGACATTCTCTAGCAGTGTGACTGTGTCAATCACTCGAAGACGTTCAAGACTAAAGCCTCAGGCGTTTCGGATAATTTTCCGCCTCATATCAGAAATGTATGCTTTTTATTTTACCCCGTTACATTCATTTTATTTTGTTTGGTATCTATACTTAGGCTGTACACGAAGCGATGTGGGGAGCGATAAAGCGGATGGTCTTCCGAGTGCCAGGAAACCATAACAAAACTCATCTTCCGGGGGCCAAACTTAGCCGAATATCTAGGGTAGGCGAGTACTCGGAATTTTCGAGTACTCGACTCGACTCGACTCGATACTCGAAACTCGAAATTTTCGAGTACTCGACTCGAAGCTCGAAAAAAAAACTCTTCGTCGCTTGATAAATAACAACTATGTATTGGCCAAGGTGAGTTTGTTATGGTTAACTGCTTCTATAACTTTTTTTATCATCAATATAGGCTCCTTCTCGCCGCGACATAAGTGCAGAGATTCCGTCAAAGGCAAGGCAATGCATTGAAAGCTTGCGACTTTTTGTCAAAGACCAGCATATCTCTCTTAGGCTTGATGAATTCTCACATAAAGAACATTCCCTTCTGTGGTAATAAAATATAAATTCTTTGTAAATATAAATAATATATCAATATAAATAATATATCATTCTTTGCTTCCAAACAAGCAGGAATAGCCGTCTGCTATTTTCTCTCTCTAAATTTATTTGGCTTTCCCTTTTTTCTTTTTTTCTTTCTCTTCGAAACAAAAATTTAAAATCTCCAAACAAGATAACTTTAAACATATCTGTATGTTATTTGTATGTATGTCCCTTTGTGTAATACATCATTTGCTGTAACGCTTCGCTAATGGCTGTTTAAAAATAAATAAATAAAAAATAAAAAATTACCGATTGCTTTGTTTTTACTTATACATTCGGCATAACTGGCGCTTTCCTCACTAACACGTTTGAATTCCGGTCAAAAGTTCTCGCAGTCGAATCTTTTCTGGAGAAACACACTGGCGACAACATTGCAAACAGCCTTTGAGCCGGAAGAAATAGTCGAAATTTTATTGGAAGAAGATTGTTGAATAGTTTTGTTTAAAGTGTTAAATAGTTGTCCAAAATTGTTTTCGATAAAGATATTTGTGTGTACTGATGTTTTCGAGTACTCGACTCGACTCGATACTCGAAACCCGAAATTTTCGAGTACTCGATTCGACTCGATACTCGAAACTCGAAAAATTTCGAATATTACTCGAAATTACTCGATTTCGAGTACTCGACTCGCCAACCCTACAAATATCTATTCATCAAGAACTGCCGCCTGAAGAAAGTGTAAGTTGCGCTATTTTGTATCTTTGTATCTTTATAATCCCATTTATCAATTATAGGTATCCGTTTCTTCAGTTTCTTGACTGCCGTGATGCTCATGCTAGCGGTGAACAGTTGGATTACCCCATTCTCGATGATGAAAAAGAAAGCGACAATGAATCCGAATATGAAGAACTGTCTTACTCGAGGTACTAAGACGTGTACAAAGCAATTGAAGATGGATTTGTTTCTGTACGTAAAAAGTGATATAGTGTTAAGTAATGACTGTTTTAATGTAATGGCTTTTTTGTATCCTTATAAATTATCAATAAAGAAATAGTGGTGAGGGTATAGTGTAATCGAGTGGTGGGGGTATAGTGTGAGTGCTTCAAGAGCTACCTTTTTGTATATAACATTCTTTGATACGTGACTGGTGGTCGTGCTTTTCCAGTGTTAGACAAATTTTGCCTGTCCAGGTGCGTGGCGGCAGGAATTAATTGATTATACTTTTAGTTACAAAATCACCGCTATGGAAATTTTTTAAGAAAAATCTTTTTTGACTAAAGGTTTTCGAGTTTTAAAAAATAATGAAAAACAAAATAATGCTTTTGGTCAGCAATCCTTTGCCGCATTTATTTTGAAAATAAGCAACGGAGAGTGTGAAAGTCATGAAAATGAAAATGTTGAGATTCCATAGTTAAACTCTATAGTTTAATGTGATCTTTTAACTGCCTGGCGATCTGGGTCTCTCCATAGGCTGACGTTTTTCTTCATAACTAGGATCACTTTGCCTGAAGTAATTACTTTGGTTTCCACCACCTCTACTAAATCCACCACCTTCACCGAAATTCGGACAGTTCTTATGTGACCTTGCTGATTGCATTCGTAGCAAACCATCCATCTTATCTTACAAACCCTATCTTATTACATTGATAACATTTACCTGAATAACTGAATTACCTGGATAACATTTACTTGGTCTTTACGCATCAAACCCTGAGTCTCTGTAATTAATGAAAATACTCCTACCTTTTTCAGGACTATCTCTTTAGCTACATTTTCTCTGTTCATAATTGTCACGCTCATACCGTGGTTCTTTACACCTTATCGGTCTTCTTGAACTCTCATATCTAGACTCTTTAAATCTCATCAGTTGACTTGCAGTTCGCGTCTGCTCAACCTTCTTATTGACATCATCAATCCGTGCTACTTCTGACTCTTCAAGGGCGCAAACTATAGCTCTTGCTGCTAAAATGTCCATCTTCTCTTGCTCCTCTTGTTTTGTCACCTACTTCAATTGCATAATTCTCTCGATATACATTGCTCGTTGCAAATCGTCATCAAGTCTGAGCTGACTGCTTAACTATGAAATGAATTTTCTTATCCAATCTGTTTAAGAACTTTTCTGCAGTCTCTGCTTGTTCACCTTATTCGACTCTCTCATAGTTACCACTTTTTGTGGTAAACTCATCTCCTTCTAATGTATCAAATTCATCTTCTCTAGCTACATCCTCCTCCACCAATCTCTAAATTTTTAACTTTTTCTCTCTTCTTTGATGATACTGTCTAGCTCGCTCTAACTCATCATCAAAATACCACCTACAGGGTACCTGTTAAACCTGTAAGTCGCCTTCCTGAACCAGTGGCGTCTTTGGTTGAACCACCACCTTCTCCAACTCAACTTTTGTCCCTGTCTTGAAAAGGACGATTGATGAAATAAGATTCAATACTTGAAATCTTTTAGCTGCTCGAGCCAAATTTTGAGCTACCGCATTTGGACTTTTCAATAAAGTTTTTTCTATATTTTCTTTATTTGCACTCTATTTGTTTTCTTTATTTGTTAGCTCTGTCATTCTGAGCTGAATCTCATGCTCCGCTAATTCCTTCTCCTTAAATAGGTCACCCCTGCTTATTGTCACTCTCGATATACTCAATGGTACATAAACTTTTTTTTTCTCAAAGCATCTACTGCTATCTTCTATGCCTTCACCAATGCGTCAATTTCACTACTCCTTTTTGCCTGCTACTCTCGGAATTCCTGCTCTTATTGATGCGCCTTCATATATACGTCCTTTAATATTAGGTTGATCCAAAAGTTCTTGGGCACCTTGAAAAAATTTATTTTCGATTTATTATTAACGTGTTAATATTTTAGCATGATGTTTATCATTCCAATGTTTGCAGATCTAATTCAGAGGAGATATCACTCGAAGTCACATCAACAAAACAGCTCTCCAAAATCTTTATTCAACAAAATAATCTCCCTCAACATCAACAACATTTTGCCATCTTTCAGGCAATCTCCCAATACCTTTAACAAAGAATCTAATCGGTTTCGAATCAAAATAAACTTGCAGATCTGTTAAAATTGCTTAAAATTCATGAAACAAAAACAGCAGAATGTGGCGTAAATGATCGTCTGTCATCTAAAAAAGACAGATGAGATGAAACGACGAAAAAGAAGCGAATAAAAAATCGAAAATAAATTTTTTCAAAATGCCCAAGAACTTTTGGATCAACCTAATATGTCCTCAGCTACCACTTTTTTTATTCACGTTGCCTAAGCTATCTAAAGAAAATTATTGAGTTGTTCCTAAACAAGCGAGTTTTGTAGTGGAAGCGGGGTTCTGCTGAGGACAGACAGAATGAGAAGCTGCAATATTCTACTTGAAGGAGCTACGTGTGTGTGTGGAAGGCAATACGTTATAGCGAAGAATTTTGGTTATCGTTAAAAAAAATAGCTGAAAAAACAAAAGTTTAAGTCAGAGTTAAAATAATTTTAAGATTGGGATCCGGAAAATCCGACTACGTGAAATACGGAAAAAACAAATTTTTGTTGTCTTGAGAGGAATTAACCATATCAGCTGCTTTAAAAGCAAATATACCAATACATCAGGGCTCCCGTCGAAATTTTTTGAAAATCAGCGAATTTATTTATAAAATCAGCAATCAGCACCAAAAATCAGCGAATTTTCGAAAAGTACCTTTATTCACCGTAATTAATAATAACCGTAATAATTACTTTATTCACCGTTGAACAACAACAAAACATCACCACAATGCTAAACATCATTTTTTTTTGAAAGAATTGAGAGAAAAATAGGAAAAAGACAAAATATTGACTGAAATGTGAATGAACAGAGGCGCCAATTCAAAAAACGAAGATAATTCAAAAATCAGCGAAAATCAGCGAAAATTATCAAAATCAGCGAATATCAACGAATTTATTTTTTCATCAGCACTCCGGCCTCAAAATCAGCGAACCGCTGAGAAATCAGCGAGGATGGGAGCCCTGCAATACATTGTCAGAATTTAGGTATTATGTGCTGGGAAATCATTTATACTTGGCCATGCCAAAAATAATTAGTGCCGTTTTAGACCATTTAAAAAAGCTTTTTCTCAAGGTCATGTGATATTCAGGCTGTGCATCGTTTTATCTTTTTTACATTTATTTTTGATTGGTTAACAACTATTAAAGGGTATATAAACACGATAGAGGAGCCGATAGGCGCCTTTTTGCCCCTAGTGTCGTTATATCGAGGGTAAATTTCTTTGTCGGTGATGGGCGATGGGTGTCGTTATATTAGAGGTTCCATTATATTGGGTGACGTCATATTGGGGGTAAACGTTGACTGATTTCTCCACCGGCCAATCAAACTTTTTAAAACGTTGTTATATTGGGGTGTATATTGGGACTGCACTAAAACCCCACTAGACTACTCAAGTGCAATAGTTCCACGGAGTAATTTTTCAACCCTTCTCTAGAAAAGGGAGCAATTATGAGGAAAGCAATAATTAGATGGAGGGGGATACCGTATTTATTCTGATATAACCACCCTCTCTAATAACCCCACCCCTCAACTTTCGGGGTCTGTATCTTGGAGCAGAGTAAATGTTTTGGATATCTATTTACAAGGGACAGCAGGCGCCTATCGGAGCCTATATCGTGTTTTGAAATTCAAATATAAATCCACTTTTCACTTTAAAGGGCAAAATCTCAATTTTTTTCACAACAATTTTCAAATCTAATTGCGAAAGGTCCTCCGCCGTTAAAAGAGCTTTCGGATGAGCATAAACATGCAAATAAAAATATTACACTAAAAAAAGTTTTCCTTTGTGACCAAACATGTACTCAAATGCGTTAACCACCCACCCGTCCCAAATACTATATAGAGATTGAGAAGTCAAAAATGACTAAAAAGTCGACAAGTTAACTTAAATTCGTGCAAAATTGACCAAAGAAAAGCAAAAATAGGTAATTAAGTGCTCGATTTTATAAATTAGCTGCAAAATTTTATTTATTTTTGACTAATATTAAAAAAGTGCTAAAGCAAATAAATTAAAGTATCTCTTCTGATTTCTCTCATCCCTCTTGTCTTCTCCCTTTGTTCTAATTTTTGCCATGAAATAATTTCTATGAACAATAACTATTTCACTTGAAAATGTTTAAAACATATTCTATCACTTTCACTCCTATTAACATTTGTAAAAAGCCTGTCATGTTTTATTATTTATTTTAGTAGCTTCTAGAATCTTTTTTCTAGTCAAAAAAAACATTTAAATAAAAAAGCTTGCAATCAGCATTGTTCTGTTATTTATATTTTTTATTAGCTTCTAGAATTTTTAGGCAAAAACTTTTTTTGTTTCTTAAATACACAACAACTAGAAACGAGTTGTAGT
>JAMRYI010001480.1:0-23112 GCA_029231635.1 Ditylenchus weischeri | reverse complement strand
TAGTTGTAACTACCCTTTGGAACAACAAGTTTAAGGGAAAACAGCTCCTTAGGCTTAGGGGTAGGCCAGCGTATGGAAGTTGTGACTAATAAGTGTTTTATGCACTTTTTTCTGGGGTCTGCAACATATATTTGGGTGCTCTTTACTTAGGCTTAGGGTAGGCCAGCGTATGGAAGTTGTGACTAATAAGTGTTTTACGCACTTTTTCTGGGGTCTGCAAACATACATTTGGGTGCTCTTTACTTAGGCTTAGGGGTAGACCAGTATGGAAGTTGTGACTAATAGTGTTTGCACTTTTTCTGGGGTCTGCAACATATATTTGGGTGCTCTTTACTTAGGCTTAGGGGTAGGCCAGCGTATGGAAGTTGTGACTAATAAGTGTTTTACGCACTTTTTCTGGGGTCTGCAACATATATTTGGGTGCTCTTTACAAACAGGGGTAGGCCAGCGTATGGAAGTTGTGACTAATAAGTGTTTTACGCACTTTTCTGGGGTCTGGAACATATATTTGGGTGCTCTTTACTTAGGCTTAGGGGTAGGCCAGTATGGAAGTTGTGACTAATAAGTGTTTTGCACTTTCTGGGGTCTGCAACATACATTTGGGTGCTCTTTACTTAAGTTTTAGAAGGCATAAGTTTGGAAACTTATTCTATACTAGGGTCGAAATTTTTAGTTTTTGACTGGACGAAAATGTACAAATTTGGCAGAGGGTTGCATAAAGGCAAAAAAAACAAAATAGACATTTCCTCAAAAATTACTTCAGACTTAGACATAGATACCGGAAAGCTCAAAGCATTAATTGTGCGTAGTGACATGAAACAAAAGTAAGAGCAGAGCAATTTGAAGCCTCACAACAACTACAACTGGTTTGTTTGCAACCAACAAGTATGTTAATTAGTCCGGCTTATCTAGAAGTATTTATTTTTCAGGCGTGATGAACAGGATTAAATAGTTGACTCTTAATGAATTTTAAACCCCACAGGTTTAAGCACACACGTGTGTGGCCACAAAATTAATGGTATTACCGTACGTCCCCAAAAGTGATATAATATATTTTGTTAAGACTTACAAAAAGTACCAAAAAAGAATAAAAAGAAAGCCAGAAGCAAAATCTTCCCATAACTAGCTTGACCTACATTACAACTTTTGGGATTTAGAAATATTTAGCAAAACTTTTGGTGTGTAGACTTTTGTCCAAAAGGGGGACAAAAGTCCAAAAGGTGATGAACCGTGATGTTCTTCTCTTGTTTTTCGTAGACTCAGCTACCTTTTTGTGTGGCCTGTTTCACATTGGTTTTTTACCTATATTTACACTCTTGATCACCTTTTTTTCTTGTTTTTCAGGGAAATATTACGGACTCAGGTGAGAATACATCAGAGGCTATCTCCAGCATGTCCAGCAGTCGTGGTTTGAGCGCTCTGGTTGGCTTACCCTTTTTTCAGCTTTTAGCTCTTTTTAGTGTTTCCTTTTAGTGTTTAAAATAGATATCAAGGATATTCGCGCCAAAAAATTAGATTTCCGTAGAGATGGGAAAATTACCGGTCATAATCTTTTTTTCAGTCATATTCTGATTATAATCTTTTTATAATATTAAAGGACCATATCAATCAAAAAGTTGCAAAAAAATCTAACGAAAACCAAAAATAAGCATTAAAAATTCGAATATTTAGAGGAAAAATTCAAAAACACGGCACCAATCAAAAGCAACTTAAAACTTATACCTTCTAAAACTTAAGTAAAGAGCACCCAAATATATGTTGCAGACCCAGAAAAGTGCGTAAAACACTTATTAGTCACAACTTCCACACGCTGGCCTACCCCTAAGCCTAAGTAAAACACCCAAATATATGTTGCAGACCCCAGAAAAAGTGCGTAAAACACTTATTAGTCACAACTTCCATACGCTGGCCTACCCCAAGCCTAAGTAAAGAGCACCCAAATATATGTTGCAGACCCCAGAAAAGTTACGTAAAACACTTAATTAGTCACAACTTCACACACTGGCCTACCCCTAAGCCTAAGTAAAGAGCACCCAAATATATGTTCCAGACCCCAGAAAAGTGCGAACACTTATTAGCCACAATCCAACACGCTGCCTCCCAGTAGTAAAGAGCACCCAAAATATATCCAGACCCAGAAAGTGCGTAAAACACTTATTAGTCACAACTTCCATGCGCTGGCCTACCCTAGGCCTAAGTAAAGAGCACCCAAATATATGTTCCAGACCCCAGAAAAGTGCGTAAACACTTATTAGTCACAACTTCCATGCGCTGGCCTACCCTAAGCCTAAGTAAAGAGCACCCAAATATATGTTCCAGACCCCAGAAAAAGTGCGTAAAACACTTATTAGTCACAACTTCCATGCGCTGGCCTACCCCTAGGCCTAAGTAAAGAGCACCCAAATATATGTTCCAGACCCCAGAAAAAGTGCGTAAAACACTTATTAGTCACAACTTCCATGCGCTGGCCTACCCTAGGCCTAAGTAAAGAGCACCCAAATATATGTTCCAGACCCCAGAAAAAGTGCGTAAAACACTTATTAGTCACAACTTCCATACGCTGGCCTACCCCTAAGCCTAAGGGCTAAGCCTAAACTTCTTGTTCCAAATGGTAGTTTCAACGATTTTTAGAAGGTCTGATTTTTGGGAGGGGGTATTCTATACTAGCGCCGAAAGCCCTTAATGTAAGGAATATTTTCGTTAAAAAAGATGCAAAACCCGAAAAGGAAACAGAAACGAAACAGAAAGACTCTAAAAGATCTAAAAATGACCGTTTTGAAAAAAAATTCGTTTGGTGCCAATATTTCCTAACGCACTATGATTCAAATTTTAGGGGGCCGTGCGTGGTGCCGAGAAAACCCTGTTTCACACACCCAGCAACAATCTACAACAACAATAATGAGCAATAATCCATAATGTATGAAAAAAATTAACTAATTAATTGGTTGCGTGCCCAGCGACTTTTAAAAACCATTCACGCACAAATAAGGGAGAAATGAGAGAAAGAAAGTAATTTCTGGTACGAAACGGAATAAAAACCAAAAGAATTATTGCTTCTTCTTCTTCTTATGTTTTGCTGGTGTGTTTCTGTGAGTGTGCTGGTTCCACGTTTCCACCAAACGTCCCGCCTGTTGCCTTCACTGTCATCACATACACACACATTTGTTCAGATGAGGTGGGGGGAGGTTGGTTGGGGGTGCTGAGAGTAGATGAGTGGTGGCAGTAGTAGCAAGGATTGCAATAGAACAGTTTTGTTGGTGGTTGGACGGCTGAGAGGATGATTGGTGTTGGCAGCAGGTTAGAGGATTATGTAATAATGCGCTCTTGTTTTCTCTTTATCCGATCGGAAAAAAATAATTTATTCGTGCGGTTGTGAACGTGATTTAATTCAGTTTGGAATTGCGAAAACAATAAAATCAAATTAAATTACATAACATCCAACACCTCACACAGGGTGTCAAACACGTCAAAAGACCAAATCGGGATTTTTGAATGCAGACATATATTAAAATAAAATGACCACTTGTATTAAATTATCCCCCACCAATTCAAAAAATTTTGCCTTATCATCGAACTTCTGTACGGATTTTTCATCTTGGTTTCTAACAAAACAAGGCCTTTTAATTTAATTTTAGGGGCTCTATATGTGTTGGGGGTCCTCCCGAAAAAAACATGCCTTGGTCCCCCCTGTTGATTTTTTTCGAAAAATTTCAAAAATTTTTGCTTTGTCCCCCTCATTGTTTTTAATTTTTTTTTCCAAAAAATTGGTACTCCTATAGAAAGGTACACACCACCTTTTTTTATTCTTTTATCCAAATTCCACGATATAACAGCTACGCTAGTAAATTAAAAAGAATAAAAACAGTAGCTACAAATAATTAGGGCGTATTTAAAATCATTTTTTCGTAAATTACGTTTTTGTCGTAAATTACGTTGAAAAAAATGCGGTGTGGACCTTTCTATAGGAGTTCCAAAAATTTATTCTTTGACGCAGAACAACAACGCAGACACCAATAAAGATGAATTTGTTAGGTATTTAGGTATCATCCTAGTTTGAGCCAACCATTTGATGCTTGAGATATTGTCCAGTAAAAAAATTGTTGAAGATTGATTTGCGAAAAGTCTATGTCTTCGCAAGCATTGAAATCGACGATAAGCCTCTCGTTTTCGGTGAAGTACATTTTTCTGAAAAAATATGTAGTTTCATATGATTTCACACACGTTTTTGAGACTTTCGGGCAAAAAAAATTTTTCGAAAAAAATCAACAGGGGGGACCAAGGCATGTTTTTTTCGGGAGGACCCCCAATACATATAGAGCTATTTTAGGTAAAGTTTTGTTAGAAACCAAGTTAAAAAATGCGAACAGAAGATCAATGATTAGGAAAAAATTTTGAATTGGTGGGGGACAACCGTGGTCGTAGGCCCTTTGAAAAACGATTTTAAAGTTAGAAACATTTTTTTACCGATATTTTTGATCATTCTTTGTTTTTTATTAAAACTTGGTTGGAGTGAGTTTTGTTTGGGTAATTTTGATGCCATTGGAAAGCCCTGAGTTTGGGCTCCCGATTAAAGATATCATCAACTCATATTACAAATGTAAAAAGTTTGGAGAAGTGGAAGTTGAGTCAGATCGTCAGAGAGTCAGATCGTTAACTTAAAATCGATCATTTTCTGTGATTCTCTATGGAATTTTTTTTGTCCAGCAAGATTGTGGTACCGCATTTTTTCTAATTAGCGCTCCCCCCCTGATTCAAAATCGTGCTTTTGGCATTGTGTTTTTGGCCCACTTTTTGATCACTTTCTCAGGCAAGTTACCAACCGTTTAATAGCTCATCTCTATAGCTACAAAATGGGTGGTAAGTTGCCTGAGAGAAGTGATCAAAAAGTGGGCCAAAAACACGATTTTGAATCAGGGGGGCTAATTAGAGGAAATACGGTATGTTAACCCGGCTTACTGATGAACTTAACATGTTTTCTAAATGTGGATTCTAAATAAGATTCAGCTCTTAGAGTTTTGGTGGTTGGGAACTTTATATACGCACCGCTTTAAGTCGACTGTTTTAGTCCCGCCAGGTGCACAACATATTTATTTGGTGTTTATACGTGGTGGTCTGGTGGGTCCCCCGCCAATTCAAAAAATTTTCGTAGTCGTTGGATTTATGTACGGATTTTTTAACTTAGTTTCTAGCAAAACAAGGGCTCGAATTTAATTTTAAATGTAGTTTTGTTAGAAACCAAGTTAAAAAATCCGTACAGAAATCCAACGACTAGGAAAATTTTTTGAATTGGTGGGGACCCACCAGACCACCGCGAGCATGCTCCTTCAACACTCGGAGCGTCGAGCGACGAGTTTGCCGGGTTGGACGTAGAATTTCCTGCTGAACATTTCTGTGCACTTTAGAATTTTTTTTAACTGTTTAAGAAGCATGTAGATGACCCATTCACATGGTACCCTTCCAAATGGGGGTCATCAGCATACAAAGTGAAAAGTACCCTACTTTTTGGGGCTTGAGTTCAGAATCCTCCCCCCACGGGGCTGATCGGATGGAGGAGATAATCTCATATTCGTGTTTCTCGAACCCGATTTCATGAGAAAGGGGGCTTGAGAGTTAGAGATGCGCGCACTCACTTACCTTAGACATGATTCCGAGAAGTACTCTTGATCAAAAAAATGCATATAGAGTTTCTTTTTGCCACAGCCCAGTTGAAAAACATGGTAAGACAGTCGAAGCATATCAACTTCTTATTTTTGTTATCATTTTCCATAAAAGTGGCCCCCTATTATTCCCTTCCCCTCCCTATACAGCCCTTATTCCCTTTAAATTCAAAAGGCGCCAATTCAAATTACGAAGTTTTGACCAAAAAAACCATGATAAACCCCGCCCACCTGTGCTTCGAAAACTTTTTTTTCTCAGAATCAAAAAAACGCGCGGCTTTCTCATGAAATCGGGGTCGAGAAACACGAATATGAGGTTATCTCCTCCATCCGATCAGCCCCCGTGGGGGGGGGATGTGGATTCGTCAGTGCACCCCTTTTTGGTGCGCACAAAAATTTATTGAATGCGCAAAAGAAAGGGCTGGAAAAATACTTTCTAACAAGCCGAACAGGCGCCTTAACAGGCGCCAAAATAAACTAAAAATGAAAAAAAAATTTGGGGTCACAGGTTCGAAGACCCCCTTGAGCATACCTGGTTTTTCCCACTTTTCTGGCAAAACTCAAAATTTTAAGCATCACATGTCAATTCTGATAGCATTAGCGTTCTCAGCGACCCCGATTTACCCTTAGATATGATGAGAACAAAATATAATACAATCGGGAAGTGGGTTAAAAAGTGTGGCACGAAAAAAAAGCGTGACATGCCGACAAAAATACTATATGTAGATGGTATATCAATTTAGCGCTCTTGAGGCGCTGGGTTTCCATGCCAAAGAAACATTTAGGTCAGATTTCCGAAACTGGTCCTTGCACTTATAAACACAAAATTAGGAGCTATAAAGCCCGGTATTCAAGTAACGCTAAATGCCATTAGAAAGCGCCGAAAAAAACTGCACTAGCTCGTCTTCAAAAGTTAAGCAAATTATATGCTAAACATATGGTTAAAAGACGGGAATCCAAAAAAAAGATAAAAAGATGATATAAAATGATATATAGGAAAACGATCATTACATCAGTCATTCTTTTGACTATCGCGGTCGTAGATTTTTTGGAATCTTTTTTTGCTTGTCATTTTTTAAATTTAGCTACTTATCATGATGAATGAGTTTGCCGAAAGCGATATGTCTGACAACGAGTATGAAAAAGCAGAAGACCCATGACCGAAAGTGATTTTGAGAAGGATGATGACCAACAAATCAACAAAAACTGCATTGCTGCTTGTTCGGCGGAATCTTACACTGGCTTTCGAGTTAGTTGTGCACTTCAATCGCCATTCAAACAGTTTAATTCACAAACTCCTCAAGCTGGTCCGACTGCCAAATTTGTCACTGGGAAAGACGCTTTCTTTGCCTTGCTCGTAAAAATGTACTGTTTTTTTAATGTACTTTTTTTCTGAACAAATATCGGACAGCCCTGCCTTAATTGTTGTTAGATATTGTTTTCCGTCTTGTAATAAATAAAAAGCTCGCAATTTTGTTTGTTTTGCGACTTATTTGAAGAAAATTTAGTTCATTCAACATTTCAACCACAACAAAATCGAAATAATTAAAAACTTGTTCAAATTTCTTTGTTTTTTTATTTCTTCTGAACATCTGCAAGGCATTGACTTGAAAAGGCAGATACATCGGTTGAAAAGAATACAACCCAGGCTTATTTGATCACAGTCGCTAAAGTAAGCATGATTCGGCTATAGTGAAGAATAGGATTCCAAAAATCAGCTTGGTCCCCCCTCTTTTTTTTCGTAGAAACTAGTTTGGTCCTATAAATTTTAATAAATTTTAATAAAAAAACAGCTTGGTCCCCCCTCTTGTTTTTACAAATAAAACAACAGGGGGGACCAAGCTGATTTTTAGAACCCTATTCTTCACTAGCGCCGCATGATTCATCAAAGTCACAAAATTTATTAAAATGTGGCGGAAGGCCCCTTCATAGAGAACAATTAGGAAGGGCAACACAGGCTCCATGTGGATGGTGGCGGACATGGTGCTTCCCGTGATGTTGTGATCAAATGCCTTAAAATTTTTTTGTGTAAAAACTCTTTTGGTGAAGTACCTACCAGTTGGCTTTGGTAACCTGTACAAAACGAGCCACAGAATTATTAAATGATCGATGAGTGACAACAATAACAAAGTGAGTTAGGAGCACAATTCACAAAAGCTATAACTGTAAAAATTGTGAACTGTAACCCTTAAAAGTATTAATTTCACCCCCAAAATATGAAATTCCACCATTTTATATTGGCGGTTTTCTTGGCATTTTTGTTCTAACTTTTTTGAACTTTTTGCATCAGCACGTGGCCCTGAATTTTAACTTTCTAACGAGCTACTAAACTCTACTCAATGATTGAGAAACACATAGATTAAGAGGATATAAAGAAGTTGACCTTCTTTTCAAAAACCTCTAAATCTCTATATTTTCTCAATCATTGAGTAGAGTGTGGTAGCTCGTCAGAAAGTTAAAATTCAAGGCTAAGTGTCAGTGCAAAATATTTTTTGAAAAAATACAGCAACATGCAAAGAAAAACGCCAATACAAATTTTTTATTACAAAATTTGCTGGTGAAATTCGCACTTTTGAAGGCGCAAACTCAAAAAGAAGAATTGGAGAACATACATCTTTTGATAAGTTAAAGAAATTGACAATCAATAATTTGTCAAAATTAAAATTTTCAAAATTCAATAAGTGATATTGTTTTGAAGTATTGATATTGTTTGTTTAGAAAGTAGTACAGTCAAATCTCGTTTATCCGGCACCCCAAATGTTCCCGTTTGTTCACGACATTTTCTGAGTCTTGCTAAATGTGATTCGCCAGTCTAGTCCCAAATATCGCAAGGATTCTGTTTGCCGGTCGTTTTTCCAAAATTTTTAAATTTCGTCATAGATCCGCGAACTCGGTTATCCGGCACCCGTTTTGAAAATCAGGTACCGGATAACCGAGGTCCGCGGGTTTTTATGGCGAAATTTAAAGATTTTGAAAAAACGAATGGCAAAATCAGAATCCTTGCAATATTTCGGACTAGACTGGCGAATCACATTTAGCAAAAGACTTCGAAAATTGAGCTGAAAAAAGTGTCGGACCCAAGGCGGGAATGAATTTTTGGGGGTGACGGATAAACGAGGTTTGACTGTAAGTGATTGGGTACTTGTGCTGTTTAAGACCCCTCTTATTTTTTTGGATTTTGGTTGCAAAAAAGTGGTTTTGTTACATTTTTTGTCTGATTTTTTTCTCTAGCCGTCGCTTTTGTTTTTTAAGTTCTCGAATTTTTTTCTCATTGACTTTTTTGATTTTCAGGCATTTTGCTCTCAGTTATGTCTCTGATTTTGTATGGCGTAGGAAATTTGCTGGATGTGATGTTTTATATCATTTGTGGTCTATTATTTGTGAAGTGTATCCTGTTGAGTGTAAATAATTGTATTGCATGTAAATAAAAGTCGTTAAAATAACTTTTTTTGCAACAAAAATCCAAAAAATAAGGGGTTCTTAAACAGCACAAATACCAGTGATTGAAAAGAACAATAAAGATAGAGCACAAAAAAGACATAAACTAGCACAAATCATTAACTTTGATCAGTTCTGAACCAGCATTTAACACCCAACTGTACATGGACTGCTTCTGGGGATCATGTTCAATGCAGATGGTTTTCTTCGCGTCACCATCACCAATGGTGATCTGGATTGTTTTGTTATCCCTCTAAGCTTCCCCTAACTTCCCCTAAGCAATAAGATTCCGACCCAAAAAACGCCTTGGGAGAGATTTGAGAAAGGCGGAGGCTTCTTCCACACTCATATGGGCATCCGGTCCAATTTTTACCTGTAATTTCGTCAAAAATAATTTTAATATTTAAGAAAGCTGAAATACAGTATTGTCGCATACTATTGAAAAAACTAAAACTTTTTTTGCGCCAAAAATAATAATTCGAAAATTTTTAAATTTTCAATTTTTTAATGAAATAAGAATTTTTAAGGCCAGATATGTGCTCAGCACGGTTGATTTCCTTGAGAAGTTTACTACCAGCTACCACCAGGATTCGAATATGTGACACTGAAAACATGCCTTGAATTTTCTGAGAAGCCACTTTTTGACCCATTCGTCAACCAAATTTTTTTTCTCAGCAAACTGTTGATTCTGACACCGGATTTTCGCTCAGCGTAGTATATTTACTTTAGTTTTATTTCAAATCAATTCAAATTCTCAAATTTCTCGATTCTGAGTACCTAACTTAAATATTAAACATTCCAGTGTTCCAGTCATCATTTTTAACCGATCTTTTTTTATTCTACGCGCAAGGAGCAGACGCACAACAATTTGTACGTGCACACAAAATTCTTTCTGTCGAAATGAGTGAAAAAATTTTCCAAAAATATTTTTTGACTAAAAATTTTTTTTCGCCGCAACAACCCTAAAATTTTAGTGTGGCCTTATATTACGAAGGGTTAACTGTAGCAGTCTTACTATGCATTTTACAGTATCTATTTTTAACTATGCTATAGTAATTATAATTACTCATCACATTTAAGATTGGGTATTGAAATTCCAAATGAGATTTTGAATTCTCCGTTGGTGTTTCGACCGCTAGAGAGCTTGAAAAAGTAACATACCAACGCCACTTTTATTTGGGCAATCAATTCAAAGTAGAGATCCTTGTATGTTTGGAAGCAAAAGCTTCCACCACTGCAATTTATTTGGTAAAATGTCAGGCTCACACAAAATGGTAGGATCATCCCTGCTCTCACTGACGAGGATGTCACCAAAGGCAATCTCACCGCTAATGAATTCAATATTCTCAATGACCGCACCATTAGGAATAAACGTTTCCATGTGCCCTCCTACATGCCCTCCTTCCTCGTATGCCTCTCCCAATCTGCAAAATACACTTGTTCGAAATGTGTTTTCAAATTACTTTTTTATTGGCATTTAAAATAAAAATTTCATGTGTTATTACAAGAAAATCTTTAACTGATATCAGAAAGCTATGTTGCAACAAAAAATCGACTAACTCGTTTCATCTGGCAACTTCAAACAAAGTTGTGCTCGACTAGTCGTTGGTTCGAAATTTTAATATGCCATCAAAAAATAATTCGAAAAATATTTGTTGAATGGATTAAAAAAGTGTACTTCGCAAATTCAAATTTCAGGAACGCTGCTGTTTTCAAAAAAACCGTGGTACTTTGAAATAAGTTTTACATGAAAATCGACTATGCTAAACACGAATACGGCTTTTATGATATCTGTTTAGTTTTTAGTTAAAAATGAAAACCAGAATTAAAAAAAAAATTCCTTACTTCACTAAAATGCTGGCTATTTATAAACATCTGTTTGTCTCAGTAATGGCAGTAGTTGTGTTCCACTTAACGGCGCATGTGATGATTTCCACGACGTCATGAAATATCTGATCACTAATGAACAGCTGTGACAGGATATCTTCACCAAAGAAGATAAAAGCCATTGGAGGAAAAGCCATTGAAGCCACCATTTGGCCCACGTCCTCTGCTAAATTGATTCCAATTAGCGGCAACGGTATTTCCGTTCTTGATTGCTTTAACTAGCTTGCACACTTCAGGCACCAATAGAACAAAACAGGCAATTGATAGCCGCCACAAAAACTGGACACTTTCTCCTAGCCAATTGGCTGATTCAAACAGCATGTGGGCCTAAATTCAACAGATGAATGCTAGGAATTAAACCAACTCTACTTTAAGAAAAATTTGACGCCTAGTTATTAAAACCGGGTTTTTGTAATTTTGGACCAGGTATAAAAGGACGGCTATCGATTAGCGACACTAAATAATTTTTTTTAATTTTTGTCAAAAATTGTCATTTTTTAAGGAAAAAACATTCGCAAAGTTTCCCCTAATAACTGAATCGGAATCCGTTGAGATCAGATCAAAAAAAATTATGAGCTGAGATATCTACAAAAGTAAGCAGGTGGTGCAAAATTTCGGACTTATCTACTCAAAATTGCTACATCTTAGCTCAAAAATTTTATTTTGATCTGATCTCAACGGATTCGGATTCAGAACAAGATTTTAAAATGGGGAGACTTTCCGAAAACTTTTTCCGTGAAAAATGACAATTTTTGACAAAAATTTGAAAAAAAATTCATTTAGTGTCGCGGCTAAAATGTAGTATACACCCCCCACTCAAGTGTAGTATACACCCCCCACTCAAGTGTAGTATACACCCCCACTCAAGTGTAGTATACACCCCCACTCAAGTGTAGTATACACCCCCCACTCAAGTGTAGTATATATATATCCTTAGTGTATATAGACTAATCATCAACTTTTTGTATTTGTGGTAATACATAGAAAGATACAGTATACTACAAATATAATTGTCTTTATTAACAAGAAATAGGCGAACGAGAAATAATACAAAGAAATTATGCTTATTTGTTATTTCGGAGTATCTTCTGGAATTTGTCGCGCTTATAGAATGCATAAGTATTGTCTTGGAATTGCACGCATATTTGATCGCTGGCAGAATCATCATTTGCAGTTGCAGCAATCACTACAGCGTCGTACATCTTTGCACTTTTCCTTTCGGTATATTACTCGTGTATATATTACTCTATTAAAACCATTTCAATTCCGAAATTTCAATTGTCACAAAACTTTTTTACTATTAAATTCGTTGAGTGGGTGGTGTATACTACACTTCAGTGGGTGGTGTATACTACACTTGAGTGGGGGTGTATACTACACTTGAGTGGGGGTGTATACTACACTTGAGTGGGGGTGTATACTACACTTGAGTGGGGGTGTATACTACACTTGAGTGGGGGTGTATACTACACTTGAGTGGGGGGTATACTACACTTGAGTGGGGGGTGTATACTACATTTGCTCCCACAAAACGTCTCGAAAAATGCAACTTTTCGCATTTTTCATGCAAGAAAATTATTCCCCTCATTTTTTCCTTATATTTGACGTAAATTCTGGACTTTCGTCTGACCCGTACTCAAATTTTTATAGGAAAGATTGTAAATCTGATATTTATGACCTACTTCTACTTTTCAATTTCACGTCGAATGGGCTAATAACAAAAAATTTGCATAAAAATTGAAAAATGGAAGGTGTCCAAATCCCAAGGAAAATAGCCTTTTTCTAATGTTTGCGCAACAAAATGAACGGGTCATCCACTGCACACTAAGCTTTTTTTTGAGTTGAGACGAGGAAAATTAGTTGTGAGTCGTTAAATCGAGAGTCTTTTTCCTAGCAGGAACCGGAAAAATGTGTCGTGAAATCCAGTTTGTCGTTAAATAGAGGGTCGTTGTATAGAGGGTCAGTTTCTATCTTATTTGACTAAGACCAACCAAATCGTTTTAAAAGTGTCGTTAAATCGAGAGTCGACTGTGTAAGCATCGCCTAAGTCACAGGTTCGACAACTACTGGCTGCACACCTTCTTTTTTCTCCTTTTATTTACAAGTCTGGTATCAAAATGATCCTGACACTCTTGGCTATTCAATAAGATCATCAGCGCAGGCTTTCACACCTACGTTTTGGGGGTTTTTCTTTGACTGGCTTCCTTGAAATTTTCTGACTTTTTTTCTACAAGTCACACGTTTCATATACTGAAATGTAGCCAAGATTCTGGGCTCTCATTTGAGCTATCGTACAGAGAAAAAACAAACCCGAGTCATAGTTAAAATTCGAAAAACATCCAATAATGCCCAATTCCATGCTATCTTACCCAGGGCTGTCCCAGAATTCTTCAGTGTTATTTTTGGAATTGACGTTTTTGCAATTTTAATTTACATGATCATTTACAACCTTATGCTCAAAATGTAGCTCTGCTTCTTGTCGTCATTTTCAGTATGTGATTGTAAATGATCATGTAAATTGAAATTGAAAAAAAACGTCAGTTCCAAAATAATACCGAAATCCTACCCATCAAAGGTACTTTTTTCATCCTTGGTCAAACCTTCGCAAGTTACCTGTTTTTCTGAAGTTATTTTGCTGTGGAAATTGTTTTGATTCCCCATGAAATTTTGATTCTAAAAAGTGAGTAAACGCGTTGAAAAGTACCAGAAATATCTGAAGATGAGTCGATCACTTTGGTGATTGGATATACACTGGATAGGTTGAAGTAAGAAAGTCAACTGTTTTGGTCCACACAATTCATATCCAGGTAGAAGTGCAGAATCTGGATTTCTACCTGGGAAAATTTTAACTTTCAACTTTTAAAGTTTTTGGGATTTCAATATTTCAAGGAACTCACACTATTCTCGGCGGGATTTTATTCAAAGGAGTTGTAATTTGTGAAGAGGTGAGCTGCAATCAAAAGAATACGGTATACTGAAACATCACACATTACTGATATCTTTCATATTTAAGGGCATTTTATATAAAATCAAAACCAAAAAAATTGCTTAATGGGATTAACAAAAAAAACAACGGGAAAGTGCTTTTTAAATCCTGCAAATTATGAAATTTTCTTAAAAGCATTTATCTCTTGAACAGTAGCAACAAACACGTTTTCGATGCTCATTATTTTTCTATCGTCGTATCATCCGTGACGTATGACATCATTTTGTGATCCTGCAGTATGATTGAGGCACTTTTTCGGACATCAACAGGCATCAACAACACGGATAAAAATTAGTATGACTAGTTGAATTGAAGAAGTAACAAGTACAACATCAGGAGAAATTGTTCGACTGACTTACGCAATTTTATATTTAATGGGAAGCAGGGCTGGGCGCGGGCAGGCCAGGAACCGGGCCGGCCTGGCTCGGCGCGGGCCGATACCCCCTCCAGGCTGGACCGGGCCTAAAAACTTCAGGCCCGCGGCCCGGTATATCTGATGTACCCAAAAAGTTCCAAATTTTCGAAATTTTTTGTATTTTTCTAAAAAATATACGATTTTTGAACCACTCGTTAATAGGTATTACCATTAAAACTTTGTGGAAGTATTTCCTGAACACGACCACCTATACACATAGGTACTGTGAATTGGACACATTGGTAGTACTTTTTTGATACATAGGTACTACGACCTGAGTACTACCACCTTTGTTACAGAATCTGAGTATCGTCACCGAATAACCAAGTGGTCTGATTTGGATACATGGGTACCACAGCCTGCATACCTGGGTACTATTACCTACAGATACCACCACCAAGTGCCACCCAGTTAACAACGACCATAAAACGCGCAATTGATGTGAATATACAAAAAGTATTAACTAAAATCTGAAATAAAAGATAATACTAAGACTTTTTTTGAGAAAATTTTTTTCGTGAATCAGTACTTGAGAAATTTCCGGACTTTTCGGGCTGGGCAGGGAAAAGCTCAGCCCTTGCACAGCCCTGATGGGAAGTACAGGACGCGGCGGAAAAGTTATATTTCGGCCATAACTTTTTGAATTTCATTGTTTCAGTCAGATTTTTTTTATTTAAAAAAGGAATAAAAAAGGAACATCAACTCCTACGAATGCCGACTCAGATTGTGCATTGAAGTCCAAGGCGCAGCGTCGAACAAGAACGCGGAAACACTGGGTAAAATGAAAATTTAAACTTTGTTATGATTTTGTTTGAAATTTTTTTGTTAAATTGTTGTCGCATTATAGAATAAAGTTTCGTTACGTAGGTTTAGTATTAAACAAATTTTAGCCAGTGAGATGAGAAACAATTAAAGTGCTAACTTTTTCAATTTAATCCACAAAAAGTAGGCCGAAGCCATGTTTTTAAATTATGATGAGTCGGATAATTAAAGAGTTTACGGTACGTTTTGTTTCAAAAGAGTTTGCCACTTTTTCAATAAGGCTCTTTACAAATGCTTTGGAAAAATGTGGCTATTGCCTTTCAGCCACCCTAGGTACCACCAGTACAGGTGGTAAAAGGAACCCAGGTGACCCAATTAATGCGATAGTACCTCGGTGCTCCGATCCCGATTTTTATCAAGGTGGTGATACACACGTATCCAGGCGTCCCGATTAAGATAGTGGATATATAAGTTTCTACAAGACAATAAGACCTGGAAGCTCATACTAAATGAGAGCTCATACTGATTTGGTTAACCAAAAAGCTAAAAAAATGCCATGAAAATTTTTTTGTGGTATATAAATCACTCCCGTAGCATAGTTTATCATTTTAGTGGCATACTCTAAACTTTATCATAGGTTTTTCGTGGCAACTCATTTTTCGGGACAAAAGTTTTTCTGAAGTCTTCTTTGTGGCATATTTCAGCTTTTTCGTATATTAAATAATAAAATGCTTAAATAGGGCAATTTTGGCATTTTTCTTTATTCAAAGTCATTGATTCAAAAGAGGGTGACACGATAAAAAATAATTGAGATGCTAGATAAATAGAAGAAACACAACAACAAAAACAGTGATGAAATTACTTCGTCCGGCATGAAACCATCAAATCAACCAACAAATTTCTTATTCAGCAGTGGAGAGTGGATTTTTCAGGACTAAAAAGTTTTAATAAAATGACATTAAACATTAAAAGACTATTACCAAGAATGACCGAGTCACCGCGTAGAAACATTTTTGAAATGAAGCGATCCTTGGCCACCGACTTAGCCTTCTTTTTGCCTTTGCCTAAACGAACACAAAAAAGTAGTCGGTAGAACTAAATCGAAAAAGTTTGAAACATACCACTCTTGGGGATCTCTGTCCACATTTCCTTGACATCTTCCAACACCATGTTGCAATGCCTAAAGTTTTGGCAGAGTTACTATTGAGATAATTAGTATTGATAATTGTTGCAACCTGTCGAAAGCCTTGATTCTTCCCAAAAGTTTTTTGTTGTTTCTACAATTGATGAGCACCTGAGAGTTGTTTTTCACGGATTGAGTCAACACCGAAAGCGGCCCTGAAAATTGGTTTCATTTTAACAATATACATTATGAGTTCAAGAACTTTTGACGGTTGAAAAAATGGCTACCGTATTTCCTGTGATTAGCGCCAAACCGCACTAAAGGCACTAATCAGAGGAAATATGGTATATTGTGGATGTTAAATTTGGACATGCGATTCTTTTTTATCTATTTATACCATGTATACATTTTATTTTTTAAATCAAATTGTAAAATTTAAAATAAAAGATTTCGGATGTTAAAAATCACAAATACTTTTAAAAAGTACATAAAAAGCCATAATATTAGTTAAAAACTAGAGATAAAAACGGGACGGGAGCCAGTACGGGATCCCGTCTCGTTGGATCAAAATTTGGCCGGAAATCCCG
This sequence comes from Ditylenchus weischeri, assembly GCA_029231635.1. Lineage (NCBI taxonomy): Eukaryota > Metazoa > Nematoda > Chromadorea > Rhabditida > Anguinidae > Ditylenchus > Ditylenchus weischeri. The sequence continues at coordinate 6,257 of JAMRYI010001480.1, read as the reverse complement.
TTGTGGAATCCCGCCAGGTCTATTTCCAAAATTTCGGTCCCGGTTTTTTTCTTAATCTTAAACCTGGATTCACGGTTAACAAAATCAGTAATGATTACACTTCTACTAGAAGGTTAATTCAAGAATTTAACACTAGTTATATCTTTATCAACAGATTAAAATTTTGTAAACGCAGATCGACTCAGAATTTTACGGCAATTTTGGTATATAAGGTCAAAACCACGATTTGCTTGGTCAAACTGTTGTTTGGAATGGTCTGTAGGCCTTTGATGGACAACAGGGGGAACCAAGGCAAATTTTCGAATTTTTGCAAAAAAATTTTTCGGTGTATATGCCAAAAAATTGCTATGAAATTTGAGTCGATCTGCGTTTACAAAATTTGAAATCGTGCCGATAAAAAGTATGGCATTTGAAAGTGCTTAATTTCTTGAATAACCCTGTACAGTAACGGACAAAAGTCTTGCAACAAGTTTATTTTATGATTATCAATTATAAAAACTTCAAAACAGATCTAGTTTTTAAACTAATTTGTAAGTCTGGTTTGTTAGCTACAATTTCGTAGGTCAAACTTTTTTTTGAATTATGCTACAAAAAGTTATGACTATCAACATAAAAGTGTCGATTTCTAGTCAAAATCAAAGTAAATGCAAGAAAAATGGTTGTTTGGCCGCATATTTAATAGCTTTTCTTAAAATTTTTAATATCCAAATTTACCATGTAATGAATTATTCGAAAGCTTCTTTTTTTCACGGATGATATACGACGTGTTTTAGAAAAACACAGAGCTGAGGAACGGACAGCTTGAAGTTGAAAGAACTAAAAAACCCCTCTTTTTGTTTTCAGCCATTTTTGTCTGGTCTAATTTCAACTGTCCGTTCCTCAGCTCTGTGATTTTCTAAAAACACGGTCGACATGTCATCCCATGAAGAAGAGATTAAACAATAGATCTTTTTTGAAGTTTTTTATAATTGATAATCATAAAATAAACTTGTTGTAAGACTTTTGTCCACCAAAAAAATGTGTGCTCTGTTCTTTAAAACAAATTTTCGGTTACAAAGCCAATTTTTTACTCTTTTTCCTATCGGAAAATCCCGTTTAGAAATACCGTTGAGTGGCGTCTCTATGTCTCTATTAAAAACACAATTTAATGGTTAGGGACTTGGACAATTCGCAAACCACAAGGAGGACCACGACAAATAGTGTTTTTCACATTGTATACCAAAAAATGTATGCCCGATAAATCGATTTGAGGTGCCTCATGTTGAAATTCGACTTTTAGTTCGATTTCTATTGGACTTTTAAATAACTAGGATAGATATTTTGACAGCCATAGTATCATGAAATTTTCTTCCCAGAAACACTAGTGGCTGTCCGAAATTTTCAGGACACCCTGTATACATGCTTACCGTAATTATTCTAATAGAAACCCCGGGGTTACCATTTTTCAACCTCCTAAAAATCTTGAAATTGTCAATCGAAAATGGCCTTAACTCTGAAATCCTAGTCAAAATAGGAGGGTGGGTTACTATTAGATAGGGGGCTCCTATTAGAGTTTTTACGGTATTTAGGTTTCGTTAGCAACCTACCAATGTTAAACTCCTCCTGCTCTTTCTTCTCCAGCTCTTCCTGGGTCATTTCACTGCGAGGCTTGCTAAAAAAACCATTTTTTTAATGAAACTGTTTTTGATCATTTTTATCTACAGGGTCGTCCAAAAAAATTCGGAATATTTTAAAAAATTTCAATCATGAAATTTTCTTTATTTCCAACTTATTCTCATTTTTTTCATGCACATATTTCGTGTTTCGTAAAGAACAACTCCCAGGTAGCCTAACTACTGTGATCGATTTTCTTGGGGAAATCGATGGAGCAAGGAGCTGCGTACGCAAATTTTTCAAAATTTTCCGAATCTTTTTGAGCCACCCTGTAAATTTCTAATAAAAATAGCATAATTGAGGTGTCAAAAATAGGCTTGGCATTTTGGGTTCCTGCGATAATCCTTTGCATAGTTTGCTACATTTCTAAAAACTTTTTTCACTTTATAATTTTTTGCCAAAATTTATGTAAACTTTAAAAAAAAAATTTTGGGATTTACTGTGGGCCATCGGGAAATAGGATAGGGATATTTAAAAAATTTCGGGATTCCCAAAACGGGAATCCCATGGGATTCTTATCTCGTTGCAAGCCTATCAGAAAGCTAATATTAAGCTGAGATTTGCAAAGAAATACAAAATACTTACGCAGAAGTCATTTTGAAGATGTAGTAGTTCAATAAAATCTGCAATTGAGCAAGTTATGAAATTGAAAATAATGCAAATTGAAAGCACACTGCGCGCAAATCAAATCTACAGTATATTCATATAAGATAAAACAGTTCCAGTCAAGACAAAAATTGTTTATTGTGTGTGTGTTGTGTAGGGCTGTATAATAGGTGCGCCTCTAGGTTACTAATTCACATTTCGCCAACGTCTTCTTTTTACCAACGTCGTCTTTTTACCGCTATCTTCTTTTCACCAACGATTCTTTCTACCAATGGTATCTTTTTACCATTATCTTCTTTTTACCAAGAACTCTTTCTATAATAGATTTTAGACTGTTGACTATTCGGGCCATTTTTTTTTATCCCCTTGGTTTTTTTTGAAAATTTGATGTGAAATATTTCCAAAATGTCTCCAGGGTTAGCCTAGGCTCAATTTGTGTTCACAATGTTCACAAATTTCACATCAAAATTCAAAAAAAACAAAGGGGGACCAAAGGAAAATGGCCCCGGATAGGTCAATAGGGCCGATTTTTTTTATCGATACTATTAGTTTATCTATACATGATACTATTCACAGTGGACTACAGAGCCTATCGGCGCCTCTATAGTATTTCGAAATTTCAATGAGGGGCTATGACTTCATTCATAAAAATAGGTATATCCCCTATTAGAACTCATTTTTTCGCCTGTTCTTTTTTAAACGAAAGCTGACATTCTGGGAACACGATGGTATTAGCGACAAAAGTGATTTCGCTATCTACGACCCGTTCTGGCCTTCGAAGTAAAAAAGCGTTACCCATCCACCCACCCACACATGCCAAATACTATATAAGATACAATTTTTTATTAGCTAAAATATAAAAAACTAGTGTGGTTTTATTGCAACAACTATCCCTTGTGAGTATTCCTCTGGAGTCATAGTTCTAGCTAAAACTCTTGGGAAGCGCAATACTTGTTCCTTGATTCTCTCATCGCGTTCTATTGCGTGTGCATGCCGCCTTCTACCTCCTTTATTGGTCAACCAGTCATAATAATCATTGTCAAAGTCAGAAGAGTAGGAAAGTCGTAGCTTCACATAGGAGGATGTGTGACACCATTAACAAGTCTTTTTAAACGGCTGTTATTGGCCTCGTTAAAGTTGTTTGATCTTGGGCGACCATTAAGGACACGGTCATACACATTCCACAGTTGATGTGCAAACATAGGTTCAGTGCCGTGACCACCAATACAAGTGTTGTAAAACCAATTAACCAATTTGTAGAGTAAATATTCTTCTTTAAAATGGTATATAGTATAATAATTTATTCATAAAACTGATGAAGAAAAAACAAACCAGAAACGATGAGGATAAAAAAATGTTTAAAGCAATAAACAACATAAACGGCCGGCCGTTATATTGGGAAAATACGGTATACAGTGAAAATGAACTAAACTCTTTGGCAAAATTATAATAGCGGTGAAAAATACATTAGCAGAAAGAGTTCTTGGTAAAAAGAATGTCTTGGTAAAAAGAAGATAATGGTAAAAAGATACCATTGGTGAAAAGAGTCACTGGTAAAAATAAGATGTTGGTAAAAAGAAGACGTAGGCGAAATGTGAATTGGTAACCTAGAGTACCGTATAATAATAGGCGTCGTACACAATGGTGGACTGTAAATTCAACAACCCTCACTCGGAAATAGCCATAACTTTTTTTTAACTCCTCAAAAAAATTATTTTGGTGCCATCTTGTAGCTGAGACTCAGGGCTACCGAATCGGCTATTGGTCGAGTTGGTATTGATTTAAAAATGTTGAAAAGAACAATCCGCACCCGAGCGAGTGCGGATTGTGAGTGAGGATTGTTGAAGTTTTTTCAGCATTTTTCAATTCACAACAACTTGATCAATAGCCTATCTGGTAGCCCTGAATCTCAGCCTCTTCTTGAATACCTGAAGAAAAAAAACATTTCGCTAAAAAAGCACATTTTGACCATTTATGAGAGAAAAAGTCAGGGAAGGGGGCGCTAATCTTATATAGTATTTGGCATGTGTGGGTGGGTAGGTGTGTGGGTAACGCTTTTTTACATCGAAGGCCAGAACGGGTCGTAGATAGCGAAATCACTTTTGTCGCTAATACCATCGTGTTCCCCAGAATGTCAGCTTTCGTTTTAAAAAGAGAACAGGCGAAAAAAATGAGTTCTAACAGGGGATATACCTATTTTTATGAATGAAGTCATAGCCCCTCATTGAAATTTCGAAATACTATAGAGGCGCCCATAGGCGCCTGTGGTCCCTAGTTAAAATATATAAAAATAAAAACCAAGAAACATTGAAGTACTTTTTTAACGAAAAAAAGCAAAAATTGTTCAAAGTTAAGGACAAAATGGCTAAATTTAAAGATTCTCCCCTAGAATTTTTTGAAATTTGGACCGCTCCAATCAAATCTTGGATACAATTCTCTAATTTCTATAATAATTTTTGGACAAGTATTAAGTGCGCTTTGTTTTGGCTAATAAGTGCCTTGTTTTATTGAAAAGTGCCTTGATTTGTTGAAATGTGCCCTGTTTTGTCCAAATATGCCCTGAGGTGACTACATACAGGTGGAGTGTCCAAGCGGCATGTCCAAAATTTTTGATTGGCGGAGGACAGCTCTCTTTCGTCTCGCATTGTACTTTTGAGTTATTTCGAACGACACGAAAGAGTACAGTTCTATATGAAAGAGAACTGTCCTCCGCCAATTCAAATTTTGCATGTGCTGCTGCCCTTATGATTTATGCACAACAGAACATAATGCAAACAAAAAAAATGTTCGGAAACGTTTCGAAACCTTATTGACAAAATCTATGTGGTTCGAAATTGCCATGATTAAGAAGCGACATGGTTCTTTAAGTACAGTCGCCTCGATTTAGTGTAGGCTCGTGGGGACTGGTAAAATATTAGAGGTGGCTGCGATGCGATATATCGCAGCGCAATATAATTGGCAGGACCACGATTCTTCAGCAGAATAGATTTGTCGCACGCATTGCATTTCGCTTTAGTTGCAGACAGCTTCGTGAAAAATCCATTCGCATCTTCTCCTCGAGCGCAATTTTCCAGATGAGACTCATTCTGAAAACAAATTGTATAAAAGGCACAACGAAAACTGCAAGAAAATACGAAAAATGACAGAGGAATCAATGAAAACGAACAAAATTTTTCGAAAATTGAATAAGATATTTTTGAAAATGCGATGTGATATTTTTATTGATCAGAAGTTCAAAAAAGACATTATTTTTGTGTTCTGGTCAATAAAAAATTGAGTTTTGGGCATTTTGAAATTTCGACCATTTGGATGTTTTACCACGTTTTGGTCACTGTGGCTGGGCAAAAGAGCCTTAAATGCATTTTTGATCAAGAGTCTTGCTGAATTATGTCTAGGTAGCAAGTGCGCATCTCAACTCAGCAACTAAGCCCTACGCCCCCGAAGGCGCAGGCTAGTTGAGATGCGCACACCCACATACCTTAGACGCAAATCACTCGAGTGACTCTGGATGCATAAAAATGTATGCATACCAGAGTTTCTTTTATGCGGTAGGCCCCAGTCAACAAAACTATGTTCAAATTCCATCTTTGGGGTCAAGGTACCCTCAACATCTGATTTACTAAGTTATAATGAACACAAATCAACTAAAATACCAAAATTCAAGATATAAAAATCGACTTTTGTAGAAAAAGTAGGTGAACACACCTTTTATCGTGTTCAACGTGTAGGAAATGCTTAAAAATGGTTAAAATGGTGTTTTGAAAAAGTTCAAAAATTTCATTTGTGGGGTGGCGGAGCTATACTCCGGTAGCGCCAAAATTTTCAACAGGGGGACCAAGGCAACGCGGTGCGAACTTTGAGACAACCTACTATACAGCTATTAATTTCGTTTGACCCACACTACCTGCCATCTTCACTGGTGCATTGATGCCCAATAATAGCATAGATCTCAGTTTTTGACAGACTTATATTTGTAAATAAATTTATGCAGTAAAGAC